>JANIJG010012224.1:0-85035 GCA_024611175.1 Megaceryle torquata
GGTTTTGGCTGCGGCCCTGTCACGCAGGCGCAGCGGGCGGGGGGGGGGGGGGGGGGGGGGGAGGTTACCAGCACCTTTCCAGCTCTCAACACAAAGCACAGCACTAGAAGGGCTGCTATGGGGAAATTAACTCCAGCTCAGTCAGACCCAA
Organism: Megaceryle torquata; assembly: GCA_024611175.1. Lineage (NCBI taxonomy): Eukaryota > Metazoa > Chordata > Aves > Coraciiformes > Cerylidae > Megaceryle > Megaceryle torquata. The sequence continues at coordinate 152 of JANIJG010012224.1, forward strand.
TACAATATCACTTTCATTTCATTAAAATAAATAAATATACAAAATAAACTATCAGTGGTGATGTATTGAGGAGTCATTCTTTGTGTTCAGATGTACAATGCAGGATTTTTACAGGGAGTGAAGCGCCTGGTGGTGTCTGGGAAAAAGGTTCATGTGAAAAACTAACATCAATAACTCTGAGCAAGACAAAAAAAATTGAGGTGGTAGCCACCGAAAAGATTACTTAATTTTCCTTACATTATTTGGAACTTTGAGTTTATTAGGCCACTGGCAAGGTTAAAGATTTTACAGGGCTTTTTCTAGACATGTTAAAGACTCCAGTGTTATAAAAAAACAACTTTCATTTCAGCATCACCAGCAATAATTATTATAATTCCTAATAACATTATTTATATTCAACCATAAACAAACATTTAATATATCTTAGAAGCAAAGGTTAAAGAACCCACTTGTTACTTTATCACAATTGGAAGAGTGAATTTAGAAGACTAGGACTTCACCTCAGAAGAAGATTAAAATAACCCTTTTGAAACCAGCTCCATAAAAGGTTTTGAAATAGACAGACTTCCCAAAGCTTTCAGAAAAAATTAATTCCCTTATTAGTTCTGCAAATGTCTGCACCTATTACCAAAATGACTGTTGTTAAAATAGGACGTTAAGAAAAGCAATGCAATTTAGTTGAGCCATGGAAATAAAATTAATGAGGCTCATAATAGTTATCACATAACACTGATAAAATGATCCCATTTTAAAACACAAAGAGGAGTTTATCTTTGCTCCAACACATATGATGTTATGGTAATCTAGAATACCTTCATTTAGATAGCAGCACAATTATTTATCCAGAATAAAATGATTCTTTTAAATCATTATTGTTTATTCTCATGGAGTTTTACATTAGATTGGATGTATTGGAAAGATATTACACACAACAAAATTATGCCAAATTACCTTAGCAAACTGGTATATATATGCAGTTTTTATAAATATAAAAAATATCCTAGAATTAGCAGGAAAACAAGCCAAGGCTTACTTTTTACTTTAAATATCCAAACCTGACATTTGAAAAAGAAACACTTGGTTACAAATGAGCCTGATGCTGACTGCACAAGTGTACTAATCTGCTTTGGAGAAAGGCTCCAAGAAGTAATCTCATTTATAAAACACTAGTGAGGAAATGTCTTTTCACAGAAAGAGCAAAGTGATCCTACTAGCCATTCAAAGCAGGATGACCTTGACATCTGGATAAATGGGCTGAGAGGAACCTCATGAAGCTCAACAAGGAGAAGTGCCAAGTCTCAAACCAGGGGGAGAACAACCCTATGCACCACTATAATGTGTAGGCCACCCATCTGGAAAGCAGCTTGGCAGAGAAGGACCCGGGGGTCCTGGTGGACACCAAGTTGAACATGAGCCAGCAAGGAGCCTTTGCAGCAAAGAAGGCAAGTGATGTCCTGGGCAGCAGGCAGAGGGAGGTGGTCCTGCACTTTTACTCATCACTGGTGAGGCCACACCTGGAGTGCTATGTTCAGTTCTGGGCTCCCCAGTATGACAGACAGAGACATACTGGAGAGAGTCCCACAAAGGGACATGAATATGATTAAGGGTCTGGACATCTGTTCTGTGAGGAAAAGGCTGAGATGGCTGAGACTGTTGAGACAGGAGAAGGCTCAGGGCAGATCTCAAAGTGTACAAATACCTGAAGGGAGGCTGTTTCTCTTACTGTAGAAGAATCCAAGGCACTTTTTTTTTTTCCTTGCTAAATAATAATGAAGAATGTTTGAATATTTGAATATTCAAATGATATAATCACTTACTAGTATTAGCTAATTTACAAAGATATAGCCTCTGTTGCTGTTTTGAGATGATTCCAGAGTTTGGGATTTCTTATGGCTTTTGTATGGACCTAATTATCTGTTGTGCAATTAATAGATTTGCAGCTGAGGAACTTGAAACAATGACAAGAAAGGCCCTTTTCAGAGAGATCAAGGAGAAGTGTTTTGACATTGCATTTCCATTAGAATTTTAACTTGGGAGGTCAGAAACCAAGACAGTCTAGAACCGTGGGAGTTTAGAGAAGCCTTTATGTAGGGGATATCCACAAACACGAAGATAATTAGCTATTTCAAAGTGATTCTAGTTTGGGAGAGAGAATGGTTTTGTGTAATTCCCCTTCTACTAGCTCCACTTCAAGCAATTTTTAAAACCTTCACACATATTCATTTACCAAAGGAAGCCAAAAGTAAAAAACCCCAAACCATAAATATCAGCAGAAAGTAATAATATAAGATCAAAGAAAAAATACAGAGTGAAATCCTGAATTTATTAATCTTGCTGTTCAGAGGAGTCAAAAACCCTCACATATTCTATAGAATTTGCAGATGAGGAAATTTTTTTAATAATGCATAGAACTTTATAAAAAAATACTGTCTTATGCAAGAAGTCTTTAATTACTGGGAGTAAAAGGTGGGGTTCTTTGTTTTATTTGGGTTTTCTTTTCCTATTTTCTCTCACAGAGTCTGAAACTTTCTGGTAGATTGAAAAAGCAAGAGAATTTATAACTGCAGGGTATATTGAAAGCTCAAACTGAATATTTTGACAGCAAATTTATGAATTCCTCTCCCCTCCAAAATGAGTTACACAAATTTACCCAGCAATAATTTAAACCATTAAGAAAAAAAGTGTGTCCTTTTTGTAATAGACAAATAGCTTTTCACAGCTGCCATTATTATAGAATAATTTTGATTATCTTAATTATCAGGAAACCTATTTCTATACTCTATCTTTGTCTACAAAGAAATAATACCAGGAACAAAAAACTATTTCTTCCACTGATGTAGATTCTGATCACTGATTTCCTTCTCTCTGTTAGTTTGGAAATAGCAGAGGGATGATTAACATCGCTCCAGTTTTATTATCACCTATTAGCAATACAGGGCTAAAATTTTAAGTGTCTAAAAAAAGAGAACACTGAAGGAGAAAACTTGTCAAGTCTTTCTCCACAGTGAAATTACTAACACCATGCAGCTGTTTGCACTTGGGATATCAGGGAAGCACCAGATTAGTGTCGTTTCTTACTTGCATCAGCCCACGGTAGATACATTTCAAGGGTGAGATTCACTAGCTGCCTAAAACAGAACTAAAATCAGAGCTTCTTCTGTAACTGTTGTTATTCAGCTGATAAAGCAAAAAGATTATTTGAGAAGCTGTATGGTCAAAAACCAGACTTTAGTTTTTGACCAGATTATTCTTCTGAACTTGGTTGCCATCATCAGATCACAAGAATACTGGCCCAGATGTAAAGGGAGGAACTGGAAGATGCAGAATAAGTGCATGAGGTGTGTTGAAGATTAGGTGCCTTACAGCTATATCCTAAATGCAGAGCTTTACATGCACTTTAAGCAAGCATCCCTGGTGTGAAAAGCGAGTCTCACGTTAGTCCTGGCCACTAAACCCTTCTCTGTACTCTCCTTTTACACACAGTAATGTACAACTTTGTGTCACTGTTTGGCAACTGTGATTTGGGGTATTAAGATCACAGGGCAGTGCTTCAGCTCCATGTCATCACCACACAGATGTTTATGCTGACAGGAGGAGATGGAAGTGGGCTGGAGGGTGAGGCTGCTTCTTCCAGAAGATGACAGCATGTTTGCAGAAACTGTGAGCTGTCCCTGACCAGGGTGGTCTCTTCCCCAGCCTCAGCTGCTGTTTCACTCCCTTGCCATCAGATGTAACTAATCCACAGCTGCAGGATGAGTCACTTTAGCAACTCAATCTAATGGAAAACTAATTTTTGTTTGGTTTGGGTTTATTCTTTTAGTAGTGTGCTAAATTTCTGTGACTGGATCTGACTCAAGGGAAATACTGGACAAATGCAGCCAAAACCAGAAGTGGAAGAAGGGAGGGAGTTTCTTCTAACACAGCTCACATTTATACCACAGTAAGGATAACGGAGTAAGATACTAAGAGACTACTCCATACCATTCACTTCTGTGGATTTCAGACTAACTGGACTCAATGGTAGTTTCCTACTAAACCTGTAAAACTATGGAGTTGTAGTCTTGCTGAATACTGACATCATCTCCAAGAATTTTTATTTTCCCTTCTTTAGAATATAGCAGTCTGGTTACATCAAGGACTTACATTAGAGGCTTCTCAGCAGCAAGTCTGGTTTAAATCATTATCACCTCTCACCCACAGTCAGCTGTTGGTTCCCACACTTCTCTCCTGCCAGTTACATTGACACAACTGTTTAACCCTTCCCTAGGCCAGGCCTGTGAAATTACTAAGTTACAGAAAAATAAAACTGTTTAAAAAAACACAACCAACTAAATAAATGCTCATTGCTTTCTACACAGATCATTTCACGTACTCATTTGAATAAGCAATGCAATACATAGTTAAGTCAGCAGAGTGTGGGAATAGAAACCTGCAGCAGTTACAGGAACAGTAGAAAGAAGCAGGGAAAGGGCAGCTTTGATCCCATTTTTAAGAGGGGAATCATTCATGTAACTTACATTACCAAAACTGCACAAATACAAAACACCTTTTTCTCCACTTCTAAAATGAATGAGATCTTGCAACACTTTTTCCATTGGCAAAGGTAAGAAGTGCATTTCCTGAAGCTAAAGAATCCTGTATACTTAAACCCACAGGACAGACAGCAGCGCTGAAGCTTTAAGAAAGCAAACAGCACTATTCATTTTGTACATTGCTGCTCTTGTTAGTTACAGAGTCAAATCTACATCCGACAATACAAATTCCCTGTTCCATTCACAACGTGCACACAGTCACTGACACACCTTCCCCCATGACTCCCACAGTGCTGGCAGTAGCACTGCCTGACCTTTCTGCAGGGCAGATTAAATAACATCTTGAAATTAAAGAGCACAACATGACTGTGAGCATGAAAGCAAGAATAATTTGGTTATTTAAAGAGGAAATGTTTTTCAAGTAATAGTATCTACTTCAAGTGATAGAATTGACAGGTAAATCAAATATGAGGCTGATACTGTGTATACCACATATAGCAAACATCCTATAGCCTGCACAGACTAGAAAAAAATCGGGCAAACTGCAATGGGGAAAGTAAATAGCCAAATAAAGGAATAGTCTCACTAAGTTTCTAGTACAAGAATAATATACTCAAAGTGCTTAATGTAATTTGAGTCAGTAAAATTACTATCATAAGAAAGAGATGATATACTAATGGTATTGATTAATCATCAGTTCCTCCCAGAGAAATTCATAATATTGTCTTTGAACAAAAATCACTTCTAAACTTTCAATTTCTCTAGTAACTTAAGTGTTTTTTCTAAAGCTAGTAATCACGCAGGATAATAATACATATTTGCAGTGCAGTCCAAGTTATCACCTTTTCCTTTCCTTTTTTTCTAAATACTGTGACAGTATGTACTGTACTGATAAATGTGAATCCAAAATTCCTCTTTCTAAAGAATTTGCAGCCAAAAAAGACACAACAGGAGGAAGAGGAAGGACTGTCAAATGGGAAAGCACTGACTGATCACTGAAAATTGTGGATCATATTCTACATATTTTTCTTTCATTTGGAATTTCCCCCTTCAATCCATTTTTTTTTCCTCCCTTTGGTATCAATGACAAAATTTAATTTTGATCATATAATAAGAATACTTGAAAAACTGAGTAAGATGTCCATGTGGCCCTTTTCCTAAGGAGATTCATACTTAGGCTTTTGAACATCTCTAATCTTCTCAAGGTAAGCATTTATATAATAAATTTACAACTAAGACAGTTTTTGTGCACTAAAACATGAGCCAGTTTTATAAGATGTGTATCTCAGGCACCTAAAATACAGTTGCATGCACTTTAAATATTTACAGAGGACTTTGAGCAGCGTAAAGTGTGTAAGTAATTTGAATATATATAAAAGATGAAAAAATCCTTAGTTAAAAAAAGCCATATAGTAAAAAAAAAAGAGTCTGCATTTAGCAACAATTCCAATTTCTTTAACTAACCAGCAATTTGAAGACGAGCAAAGATTCTCTCTTCAGTGAGAAAAGCAGTGGAATAAAACCATCTAACTTTGCTCAAAGCTACTTTCACCTTTTTCTATTCCAGAAGCAGCTTGCAGGCAAGATTTGTCCCTTAGAATGACATCTACCTAAGGTATGGGACAAAATTTGTGTCAGGCATTTTGAATTCAAACTGTTAAAAAGTGTGCTTACAAGCCAGGTTCTATAGACAAATCAACTACCTCAAAAAGGATTTTTTTATTAGCGATTCTTACTAAGAGTTGCCTTATTGATATTTTCCTCATGTCACTGGAACAAAATGATACATCTGCTTTAAATTTTACATGACTACACTTATTTCCATTGTGGATTTGGGGTTTTTTTTGTGTGTGTGTGTGTGTTTTGTTTTCCTAGTGACACTGTGTGGTAAAATGATAGATCTGGCTTTAAGCTATATTTGGGTAATATGGCTTTCTTCACAGTAGACCTCACAGATCCTTGGCTAGTCAGGTCTCCATCACTCTGATTTCAAGATATCCCTTCAGGCATCCTGCATCAAAGACACCAATCATTTCTATTACCAGAACAGCCCACCACAGAGGCAGCCTGAAAGTAGTTCTTAGTGGAGAACAGTATATCCATTTCGTATGTTTTTAGGCACTTTGGTAAAGTGTGTCCTTAGTTTACTTTTGGTAGCTTTCCCCTACCCCCTCTTCTTCTACGGGCTTCCTAGAGATACGTCTTGAAGAGCTCTTAAAAATCTTTAATAGCATTTTGTGTGCTGGAGAGAAACTAACAAAGCTTCTTAAATAAACTTAGTCCTCACAATTTAGGTGAGCTTCACAGCCTAAGGATTCATTAAAGCAAACCCAGAAAGTAAAAGTGACCAGTTCTGAATTGTTTGTAAGATTCAAAACAGCATAAGGTTTATAGGACAGTGAGAACCTCATGACACATGCATTACAGATGCCACTAACTGTAAAATCCGGGTCTGAATCCAAGTTTCCCTAAAACTTCTAGCCAAGTGGATGCTCACCTGAAATTCAGCCGATTACAGGAAACGGAGAAAAGTTGGAAGTTTGCACAGTAAATGCCAAAGTTCATTAACCTTCAGATTTAGACTCTGCTCTTCTCATTGCAGTACACAGGTCTGATTCTACAACACCTGGGGTACTGTGTTGAAGAAACCTATTGCAATATGTCCCCAAGGAGCTTATTGCATACAGTTTGCAATATGTAATTGAAGACAGAAGCCTGTAGTTAAAAAAAAGCAAACCTCAGCACCCACTCACACCCGTTCACATAAACTGACTTTGAACCAAGTCCTTTCTTTGTGGCTGTAATTGTCCTTTTTGAATATTTCAGTGGCTACTCAAACCACATCCATGAGAAGTTCTCAGGCAGATCAGATCCTCCAGACAAAAGGAGTTTTATTCCTCAGACGTATGATCTTTTTTGTATTTGCATACAAATATTGATAATAACTCCCTGCAAATCAAAGCAGGCTCCTTCAATTTTATAATTTGTCACTGCTATTTAATACCCATATTTAGATAAGGACTAAAAGTCTCATACAGGATCCATTTGCAATGAGTTGTCAAAGCACAGGATCTGTAACTGAAAGAGCTGATTGCTTAACACTTGCCAAAGCTGTGAAGAGAATGGTACACAGAGGTGTACTGGATTTGTAGCATTCTTCATAGCTGCTAGTGTGGTGCTTTGGTTTTGGATTTGCAACCAGAACAGTGTTAACACACTGATGTTTTAGCTACTGCTGAGCAGTTCTTGCATAGCATCAAGACCCTTTCCTGCTTTTCCACCCCATCAGCGAGCAGGCTGAAGCTACACAAGAGGAGGGGACACAACCAGGACAACTGACCCTAATTATGATCGAAGGATATCCCACATCCTATGATGTCATGCTCAGTATTAAGAGCTACAAGGAGGGGAGAGGAGGAGACATTTGCACTTGTGTTTGTCTTCCCAAATAAAAGCTACTTGTAATGGAGCCCTGTTTTCATGGAAATGGTTGAACATCAGCCTGCTGATGGGAAGTAGCAAATATATTCCTTATTTTGCTTTGCTTATGCACACATTTTTTTCCCTATTAAACTATCTTTTTCACAAGCTATGAGTTTTCACACTTTCACCCTTCTCATTCACACCCCCATACTGCTGAGGGGGCTGTGAGTGAGCTACTGGATAAAGTGTGACCCCCTACAGGGGTTATCCCACAAGTGTATTTTCTGTCATCATTAGAATCTATTAGATGATATAATGACATGTGAATTTGATGCTTTTCAATTACCCTCAGCACATTTTATCATTCTCCTTCATACAAAATACATAATTCCTAAATGCCTCATTATTTAGAGCAACCTTTCCCTTCCTCCTTTAAGCCACTGTATAACCTTCAAAATACATAAAAATATGTATTTTTCTATAAAAAGGTAAAAAAAAAATGAGCATTACCTTATGAGCTACCAAAACACATTTGTTTCTAGTTTTACAGTATTAACAATACATGCTTCATTAAATCTTAATTTAAAAACAGTGAAATTAAAACCATGAGGTTTTTTAACTTATCCATAGGAAACAGCAAATTAAAGCAACAGACAGAAGTTTTGAAAAATGTAGACTCCTGATTAAATTTAAAAAATTAAAAGAAGGCTACCCAAAATTATCAAATACAGAGAGGATCCTTTTTGTAATAGCTTAAAATAGATTAAAAAGATAATGTTCTGGCTAGCAGAATTCTAGACAAGCAAACACTATGACCCCAAAATGATGGATTCTCATTCAAGCCCCAAAATGAACATGCTGCAAGTTTATCTATTGGTTTTTCTTTTACTGTTTCCTATAGGTTGCCTAAGACATTATGCCATCCTAAAGAAGAGTTAAGGTTTCTCTGGTCAATCCAACCTCCATGGATGATTTTTATTTATTTATTTAATGTTTCAGTCCTTTCTGCTCTTTTCTACTGGCTTGGTGTGACTGTCGCTTCTATATCCTGTGTTAACCTGAAGAGGAATATAAAAAGAAGTTCTGACTAGCCAGAAATAAAGAGGTATAATTAGCTAAGTATATAGTCAGCCTGGATTTTCTGTTATTCCCCCTCTTCCATGGTTTTATTTTGGCCATGCCATTACATTGCTTGCAGGTTTTACAGACCACAGACCAAACTAACTCCTCCCTTAGAAGTAGCTGGTCTATTTTCTCTCACTTGGGAAATAAATCTGCTCCCACAATATTTATTTCCTATATTACTGCCCTTCATCTTCTTTAAAAGAGAAAAAAGAAGATTAAGCCCAGTGGTGCCAGTACAATTTGTGTTTCACTTGATATACACCAGAGGAAGCTATTTGCACAAACATGAAAAATGAAATAACTACACAGGAAAAAAATGATTGCAGCAGACTTAATAGACGTTATAGAAGTCCCAAGAAGAGGCATCATTATTTTTAAGATATCACTTAAATTAGATCTTGAGTCAAAGTCACCGAGGATAGTGAAATTATCATCTATTGATGCTATAATCATATCAGGATTTAATTTAGTCTTCAATATAATGTCCTCATCAGAGCTTTGTAATTCTTAATAAGGAAATATCTGCTGAGAGTACTGATATAATTATAGCAGTATAACTCTCAGGTCAATATTTATTTTGGCTTTATAGTACCCTATTTTTATTAAGCCCCCTAATTTTCAAATAACTCCAAAATTACCAAATAATGCACAAAATGCTGATTAATGCATAGCAAAAAAAGCCCCAGTGTTCCCTCTCAATAGAAACTAGGAGCTTTACCAGTGCTAGTATAAAGTTAGAATTGCTTTGCAATGTTTTCTTCATACAGAAAAGTTGCTGAAAATGCCACATACTAAACTATCTAATACAATTGGATTCAAATGAGATTCCCTTACTATAGATTGCCAATTTTGCTTCCATCTATAACACCAGGGAGTTTTGAGATATTCAAAGGATTAAAGCTAATATAATCTGCGTGACTGTTAAACAGCTTTGAAAATCTTTATTTCATTACTGTAATCAAAGGCATTGAAGACGACAGAAGATGACTAAAATAATATCACAAATATTGAAAGAAGTGAGACAGCGGCCCTGAGTATTTCTAGCAAGTAATACATTCATTAAATTCAGGAATCCTTCTGGTTTTTAGTTGTTCATGGATAGACAAAAGCAAGACTTCAAGTAATGCAGAGTTGCAATTAATTCTGAGGAGAATGGTTTGGTGTATGTCACAGGGTAGTGCTACTGTTCCACAACTCACCAACACAAAACTTTCTAAAAACCACCACCTAGATGAAAAACAGCATTTTGACTCTAAGAGACTCAGGGGGAGCAATTCAGATGGACAGCTAGCAAACTCATTAAATTAGCAATCATAGAATGTGTTCAGTTCTAACCAACCTTTAAGGCTCATTCAGTCCAACCACTCCAACAACAAGCAGGGACATCTTCATCCAGAACAGGTTGCTCAGAGCTCCATCGAACCTGAACTTGAATGTTTCCAGGAATGGGCATCTACCATCTCTCTGGGCAACCTGTGCCAGCGTTTCACCACTCATCATAAAAACTTTCTTCTATATATCTAGACTGTAATCTAATCTCTTTTAGTTTAAAACCATTATGCCTTGTCCTGTTGCAATGAGCCCTCCTAAAAAGTCTGTTCCCATGTTTCTTATAAACACCCTTCAAGTACTGAAAGCACGTGATAAGGTTTCCCTGGAGCCTTCTTTTTTCTCCAGGCTGAACAACCCCAACTCTCTCAAACTTTCTTCCTAGGAGATGTGTTCCATGCTTTTGATCACTTTCATGGCCCATCTCTGGAATTCCTCTAATAGGTCCATGTCTTTCTTGTACTGAAGACTCCAGAGCTGTATGCAGTACTCTGGGTGGCATCTCACCCAAGTGGAGTAGAGGGGCAGAATCACTTCCCTTGACCTGATGGTCATGTTTCTTATGATGTAGCCCAGAATACTTTTGGCTTTTCTGGCCAGCAAGCACAAATTGTCAGCTCATGCCCATATTTTCTTCTACACAACTTAGACTGAATTGAACTTCAGGATTCCTTACCCTTGCCACATGCAAGAATCCTAGATATCACAAATGGTCTTGTATTTCTTCCTCTGTCTGACTGTAATCAAGTTTGGGGAGCACAATTTGCAATTCCTCTTCCAAAACACCTCAGGTTAAGCATGACAGTCAATCACAGTGTACCTTAGAATTTGCAGGTCTAGCTTCAACTGCAAATGGTTGAAACTAGGGTCACACAGAGAGCCAAGAGACATTCCTGAGGATGCGGTTAGTGTGTCTGTCCAAGCAGCGCATTGGTGACTCCTGAGCTTGCAGTTGTGTATTGCACCTATTTTCCTCTCAGCACTTTTACCCATGGACAAATAACTATAAATCTGAGAAAACTGGAAGACATATGGCTCCTAGTAGCAAGAAAAAAAAATCAGAACAGAAGGAACAAAAAGGAGGGATCCAGAGAATCAACAGTAAGCCTCTACCCAGTAACTGTTACATACCCTTCAGAAAATAAACACAAACCAAACTGCCTGGCAGTGACTCTACCTATGCATTGCAATTGTTTAATGTTCTTTTTACTAGAAAGGGAAATATTTGGTAAGTTGAAGATGAGAAGGGTGGAAGAGTAGGTAAATGGGGATAAATAAGATAAATCAAGCATCAGCTTTTGGAAGCTGTCACTAATAGGCAAAGAAAAAAGGCTGCTAGCAGCAGTGGGAGTCTGGGTCAAAAATGTTTGTTTCTCATTCTTTAAGGGCTCTTTCTGCAAATTTAAATTGCATAAAGTCATGAGTGTTTTCTGCACATGTAAGATCCACAACCTGCTGAGTACAGTAACTCTGGTTTGGTTTGTAGCTTTATGCTCTACAAACTCTAGGGTAGAAACTGTCTCAAGCTAAGCCACTTATATCTGACTGAGGCCCATAATTGACACTAAAGAGCCTCCTTTTATATATACCACAGCATAAGTGGTGTGTACTGGGAAATATAGACACTCCCTGAGGCACCCACATATGGCTGTGGAAATGGGCAGGAAATGCATTATGTTTGTATAAAAACATTACATTAACACCTCTGTTAAAACAAGATTCACTTGGGAGAAGGGCAAGCTGTGACACTTGTGTATGAGAGGAGGATAATTCTCCAGTTGCTCTCGGGAAGAACAGGCATCTAATTCATGGGTCTCTATGTTCTTCTAGCACCAGGAGCTTGCCTCCATGATAGCAGCCACTGTGACGCTGTGTATATAAGGAAGAGAGCAGTAACAATAGGAGTAGAGATCAGCAATTCAGTTTACAGATCTGAAGATTTTTCTGCCTATCATGTAATGTCATCATAGCCTACGCACAGCTACAAAAGGCTGTACATGCAGGGTGAGTGGAAACCAAAAGGAAGACAGAAATTTTTAAGTAGTACTTAGAAAAGTGGCAGTGGTTTAACTTAAATTCCTGTATAGATTCACATTTACATTTAGAAGGGCTTACTTCCATTCAGCTTCATGTCCAAGTCCACTTAAACCAACCCCAAATAACCATCTAAACAGTCGTCTACTCTGTAGTATCCATTCTTTTTAAACAAGTCTCAAGACAAAGGTTCTAGCAGCACAGACTTTATACTATGAAAAGTATACATTTTTCTGAAAGTTGAAGTTAACTTTCCAATATTTGGGAAGCGCCATCAGAGGCCAAGAGATATTCTGACTGCCTCTACTTCATTTTGATTAAACAGCTAGCAATTTAGATTTTCATTTAAAGGAAGTAATTTCTACAGCTCTGCACAGACACCCACTTCCAAAACAATTTTCCAGCTAACAAAGAAAACTTAAGTTTCAAAACCTTTAGTTGAATAAAACTTGATTCTGTTGACATACCTCTCAACTAGTGCCCATAAGTTACAGTGATGAATATTAACCAGCTGTTAGTGTCCTACTCTAGGGAATGCTGCTTTATAAAGAAGCCCCGCTCATGAGATCATGTACCTTTAAGATTGCTTTATGAGAAAAGGAGTCAAATCTTTTTTTAAAAAGCCAGCAAAATACAAGAAGCAACTTAAGAAAAAGTCATAAAGCCAGTTTCTAAAAATCTATTCTTTTGGGGCTTTCAGGTATATTAAATTTGCTATATCTTTCTTATAAAATTCTGGTGGTTTTAACTGAATTAGTGTACTTTGGAGGATTTTTATTTATTTATAAAGACAGGGCTGGGGAGAAAACCCATCTATCAAACCCCCTCCCTTTTTTTTTTTTTTACATGGAAAGATTATTTAAACTTCTTCCCTGTAATGTGGAAGCCCCTCTTTAGCTCTTGCAAAGTACATGACCTGTTGTCTCTATTCTTACTTCCATATCCAATAATCTATTCTCCCTTCCCCAGTCTAAGAAACTTTATTAAAGGATTGTCTTTATGCTATCTTTACTCTCTGGAGTGTAAAACTTTGAATTTGGTTTAAGTAGACTGGGGGGTTTTGTAATGTTTTTCCCCTTCCCGTCCTCTAACTGGGTTGTCCATCAAGCAACAAACAAGTCATTAGTATGTATCCTCCTTTATTCCTTACACCCTGTAGTTAATATACGTGTATAAACTTATTAGCTTATTCAACTTTAGTTCACTTGTTAGCTAAACTACACAGGATATACAGCAATGATTTAATGGGTCATTCAGGATATATTTCAAAAAGAACTTTCAGTGCATCAGCAAGAATGACAAATTCTGCATAAAAATATATGTATAAATATTTCTTATGTCTGAATCTTGGACAAAGTCATGGCTGCTGATCTATATTTTCTCTTGTAAGAAAATAAGTAACAGTGCCCTGAGTGCTGTAATTTATTGAATGGCTTCCTGAAAGGAACTAGACTGACGGTCAAGGACTGCTACAAAGTCCTGTCACTGGAAACACTAGACTAGATTATACTTTAAATAATAAATTTCCATAAAAGAATTAATTCTCTCCCATAGCCATCTCCCTCTAAGACATTTCTGTTAGCTCAAGGATATCGATTGCAATGATTACTGCTAAATATGTAACACATCCCAGTTGCTCTTCAAGACTAAAAACTGAAAACAGTTGTGATGCTGTGCTGTCTGTATCTGCTAATATATCTTAGCACATTAAGAGTGACAAATACCAGATTTAAAAATTTTACTTGCAAGAGGCGGAACACGCAAGCTTGAAGCAAGTTCTCTACCCTTACATTCCTACCTTAGAGTCTTCACACACCAGATCCCCAAAACTGTGAAAGCCTTCTGGAAAAAAAATCACAGTGGTAAGCTTGGGTTTTACTTGAAGCTACAAGATATGAGCTTCACTTGGACCTTAGATACACTGTATAAATAAAGATGATGTTCTTTCCTACTTTTGGACTCCTTAAGCCTCCTCAGTCATAACTGTTACAGCTCCATACCAAGTGGTGTCAGCCCATTCTCTACCCTACTTGCAAATGCCTGGAGTCCACCTTCCAAGTCTTTACTCAATAGACTCAGAACACACTTACCGACTGTACTGGTGTTGCAGCATCAGTGAGACACCAAAAATATTAATCTAGGTTTAGCTAAAAAGGCCAGATAAAAGGAGGGGATGAAGGAAAGTAAACTCACAAGCCTGAGAACAACTCTCAAGACACTAGACTGCTGTTACTGGCCCAAGGTCAACTGAACAGAAGCAGAGTCAAGAACATTTTTCCTCTGGCCAAAAACTTTAAAAGCTAACAGCATGTGAAGCAGCAGCTTTAGTGAGACAAGATCAAGTGTGCTTCATCCCAAAATACCGTGTGAACTACAAGATGGGAGACAAATTATTTCACATCTTCCTCTTCCCAAATGAATGATGCACCCTCAAAAATACTGCACAGAAGAGATCATATCCTCTTTTTTCACCTTTGGTGGTCTCTTGAAAAGATTGATGGATGTGTGTTTATTTAAGACAAGTCTTAAGATACATGCTCTTTAACCTTTTCTGGAATTAAATGCCTAAATATCTGCACTACAGTAAATGCCTCCTAACTCTCCGAAAGGGTAAAGTGATGGCACTTGCATCTCTTCAGGACTTCTAATAAACTATTTGCTTGGCATATTAAAAGTGGCTTTTCATTCTAATGTTTAATTTGGGTATGTAAATTGCTGCTGGCAGCACCTCTTGGCTCCTCTAAGCATCTCGGTGCTTTTTTATTCTCTTTCCTCAGACTGCTGTAGGCTGTAACAACATTGCCCACTAGGTTAGATGGGTGATCTAGTTGACTAGTTTTCTATTCATCTTGTCCTGTTCTGTTACAGAGTTCTCCTCAGCCTGAGAGGCAAAACTGAACTTTAACAAGGCAGTTATAGTGAACTAACTGCATTATGTATAAAAAAAACCCCCAACCTATGTCATATCAGCCACAGACATTCAAACTATCTTGCTTTCTTCCTGTCTTTCTAATCCTTTGAGATGCTTTTTTGTTATATTAGAGTGCAGCTTTCAGAGAATGCTCCTCTTAAGATTCCAAGCTTAACCTGCATCTGTGAAAGCCACCAGCTTTCTCATGTGTCATCCAATGATATATTAAGTGAGATACTGCACTGGTCACACCTTTATGGCAGTGATTCTACACACTGCACACACACACATTTTCAGAATCAAAGTCAGACCAGATTAGTACTTCCAAAAGTACTGGGAGACATGCTTCCATAAAATAAGAAACTGAACTGCCCAAGATAATCAGTAGTAAATTGTCCTAAACTGTGGTGGACTTGGGCATAATTAAGATCTTGAATTCTAATTTCAACAATCCCATAAGAAAACAATTGCAGATCACCTCAAACCCTGAATTCAGTAGCAGGAGAATTTAAATATACAAAGCCTGAGACTGCTTTGTTCAGCTCTGTTGCTGCAGGGCTCTTGTCTATAATCTAGTAACTACAGTATTTGCCTAGTACTATGAACAATTCCCTACACAGCACTCTGCAACTAAGCCTGACACAAACAAGCTCAAGACATGAAGCCAAATTTTTTCATGTCAGGATACACATACAATAATCCCACTGATACCTGTAAAACAAATTCTTTCCAAAAGAAAAAAGCTTTTTTCCTTAAATTTGGTTCCCAGTCCCTGACAGCACTAACAAGGGTGAGACAAAAACAAAGAAACCATGCTACTGACCTCTATCAAAAAGAAATAGGAATAAAACCAGAGAAAGCTAATTTGGTGAGGGGGGGAAATTACAGTTCTTAGTTCAAATGCATCAACACAGCTTTTATACACATCAGAGTTATATAGAGGATCACACGGACAACCAACAAGATCTGTAGTTCTCCTTGGAAGGCCATGAGTCTGTGAACTAAGGAATAATCTGATAAATGGTCTAAAAGTGTGCAGGGTATTTTTTTTCCCCACTCAAATTTTAGCTGTACAATAAACTTCTTCCACTTCTGTTTTATAGAACACTGCTTTTATGCTGGAGAGCATGAAAGGATGTAAGTGATAATGTTAGCAAAGGTAGAATTCATCATTATTTCAAACTATCAAAGGCAAATGCTTCTATGATATGTACATTTTTTAATCAAAAGTTAACTTTTAAGACAGAATAATAAGCATCTGTAGACAGTGATTCTCCAAAGCAGGGTTTTTTTCTCTACAAAAGTCTTACAACTAATTCAAATGCAAAATTAAAAGGAGGCCTTCAAGTGACATTACTTTCCATGTATCCTAAACAGAAGTGAAAATTTTGGCAAAGCTTGCCATTTCTAGAGAGATCTTGTAGAAGACAATGAAACATTTCCCTGTGGTTTAGTTACTAAAAAGCATACTGTGTTTTCTATCCACAAGTATTGGAAAGATGAAAAAATAAGTAGCAATTTTAAATGGTCAAAGAATAGTTTCAGAATTCTTCTTCAGCACACATTTATAATAGACTACCTCAGCATATTAAGCGCTGCACATAACACAATTCTGAGGCATCTTAACTTTGCTGGCATTTTAATATTTTAAAAGTCCCTATTAGTCCAAGATCTTGGACTGTAAATCATCCCTGGAATACTGTATATTGAGAACAGGTAGTCTGTTCTTTTCCAGTATCATTAATGGATTTCATGCATTCCTGAAACACCACTCATTTGAGGAGTATTCTGTTCAAAGCATGATTATAATCACCATTAGAATTAGTAAATAAATAGTACTAGGCTCACTACTGAATTTTAGAAATTCAGAATTTAGAAATATTCACTCCTAAATATCCATATTCTTTTTATTCTGCGTGTGAATAATACCAGCAGATTCCCTTTTATGGCTTGGTTAAAAAATACTTTCATCAAATTGTTTTTCTTTGAAAAATCTGACTTTAAAGGAAAAATACTCATCATTCTTGTGAACAAGCTACTCTAGGAAGTGCCCCGTGTAGGAGAGAGGAAAAAAAAAAATATTCAAACCAAACCTGTAAGTTACCACCAGTTAGCAGAGAACAATGCTCATCAAGGGCATCCAATTCAGCAAGCTATAGACTTTGGGGAAAAAAATATGCCCACCCTGCACACCCCTACAGTGCCCAAAACAAGATATACTTTAGCTTCAAGCGGCTGCTGCCACTGTCAAGACTAAACACAGCCCACGGGCCAATAACTGCTTGGGAGTGTACTGGGTCTAGCTGGGATGGAGTTAACTTTCCTCATTACAGCCTCATAGTGCTGTGGCTCTGGACTTGTACCTAGAAGGTGGTGGTGACACACCAGTGCTTTGGTTACTGGTAAGCAGTGTTCCCACATCATCAAGGCCATCTCTCCAGGTCAGTAGGCTGGGGATGGGCAAGAGGTTGAGAGGGAACCTAGACAAGACAGTTGACCCAAACTGACCAAAGGGATATTCCACACTCCATACCGTAAGACATCACTCTCAGCAATAAGAGCCAAGAGAAAGAAAGCAGAGTCAGAGAGACATCTGCATTCCAAAGCAACTGCTGCATGCATCAACACCCTGCTTCCCAGCAAGCAGCTAGACACTGCCTGCTAACAGGAAGTACTGGGGTTGTTTTTGTTGCTGTTTTTCTTTGCTTCTGCACACAGTCTTTGCTTTCTTTTATAAAACTGCCCTTATTGCAATGCATAAGCTTTGTCATCTTGTTTTCTCCACCTGTCCTGATTAAGGGAGAGTGATAAGAGTGGCTTGGTGGGCACCTGACAGCCAGCCAAGGTTAACAGGTTAGTAACTGATTGTATAACCAAGCAGGGCTTACAACACAAGTGCAATCTATGAGGTGACCAGACTGGCACACACATGTAGCAGATAGAGACTCTCAGCAGCAATGTGCTCACTATACAGCTCATGTTCTTGCAAACTAATACAATTATTACAAGCAGCCACACTTAACATCTCCCCCCAGCACACAAATTCAGCTTCACACTTAGAAGTGGGTATGTGTAACCAAAATTTTTTTGAAAGATTGGACAAATGAACTTCTCAGCAATGAACAGATGTTTCTGTTCATGCAGAAAATGAATTTACCACTAGCTACTTATCTTGGTCTCCTCCAGCTGCTCCATTGTATTCAGTGGTAAAGCCTGACCTGATAATATCTTATGCTCTTCTTTCTTAATATTCCTGAAGAACAGCAACAAAAGAAACTTTATTCCACTCCAAAAGGACTTTTATTGCCTTTTGAGATGTGTTTCAGAAATTCTTGGCCAGACACTCTTTTCTTGGTAGAACACTGGGATAAATTTCAATAAACTTTTGATGAGCTCCTTGCATGAATTGTTTGGTTTTTTGGTTTGGTTTTTTTTTTTTTTTTTAAAGATACCACAGTGAAAACACAGAATTGTGTATCATAGTAAGAAGTTATACATACAATGTAACTAAAAAGATCAAGCTTTGTTTCTTCAGAGGAAACAAAACTACTCTCTCAAGAGTAGAGTTCCCATAATAATAATAAATAGTTGCCTAAAGTCTCACAAAACCAGCCTTAACAGGGCACCAGTGAAATCAGGACAAACAATATTCATCTCGTTCAAGCACCTATTTAAGCATGTATTGTTCTTGCCTGTGAACATCAATAATCCATGCAAAAATTGTCTCTTGCTAGAGTACACACCTACAGAAGACTCAGATGTAAGCAGTGCAATTCTATGGTTATGCTGTGCTGAACACTTCAAGTAAGTTTGCAATGGAAATAACCTTAAGAGACTAGTGAAAAAAAAATTTAAACCACGATGAGCGTCACAGAGGAATTACTACAGGTCAGGTCAAAGACAAAATGGGAGGAAAGATTCTGCTATGTCAATTAATTCTGAAAGAAATTCATGAATTTCCACAAAAATGCTTCAATTTTTCCTTATTTAACCAGTCAGCTTAAAATATGCTGAGATACTGTCTCTGTTTCACAGATAACTCCCTTGTAATTCCTTCTCAGAAGAGGTGGTACTTTATTATAAACAGACAAGCAAAATCTCTGCATTATTAAGATACTAAGTAAATGTACTGAACTGCACAATAAATAAAAAAGCTGTGCTTGTAATAAAAAGTGTCATAACATCAAGCCCTGCCAAAGTCAACAAAGACTTATTTATTAGTTTCTAAGAAAATATATAAGATCAGTCTGGTATGGTTATATATGCAAGTTAAGACATTCATCCTTCTTTCTTTGCAAGCTAAGTTCATTCTTCAAATTTGTTAGACATAAAAACATCATCTAAAGCATATTTTATTTAAAGAGTCAGGGGAAATGAAAATTTATATCTTCCAATTCATAAAAAAATTTGCTCCACAAATATTTGAAGTTGAAAACCACATTCTGCAATAATTCTTGATCAAACACAACAGCAAATTATACCTTTCTTCTCTTCTGAGGAGCACGTTAATAAGGAAAATAAAATTCTATAGTCAAGACCAAGTAATTATTCTCCTAAACATCACCTATTTAATGTTTCCCCTGGCAAAATATCAAATAATGCCCCCCCCCCAAAAAAAAAGTAAACATGAATAGGCAAGCTCTGCATGAAACGTGTCCTTAAAGTGAACTGCCTGATGAACAAAATCAGCCTAGACTGCAGATTACATAAATACACTATGCAATTCTCTTAAAGCTGTCCAATTTTATACTGGCAGACATATCACATCTTGTACCATGATCAATAAAGAGCTCTGGCAATGTATGAGGGACTCCTCAAACAGAGTGAAAAGAGTAAGCATGTTGAATCAAAATACAGAGGTCACTAGTGGAAGAGGCACATATTACCGAGTAAAAAGAATTTAATACTTGCACATTTTGTTGTTTGGGTTTTTTTTTTTTTTATTTGGTGTGTCTGTGGAATTTTCTTCTTAATTAAACAAAAACCCACACCACATCAAAACAAACAATTTATCACCATGCAAATATTGAAAGAAAAATAAAACTGGTAAGGATGTATGTTTGCTGCATAACTGTTTCTGTCTTCTTATCCCCATTTCCCCCCCCAGTGGGACTGCTTTAAGAAAAGTAAGGTATTTGGAGAGCTGTGGGCATGCCTTTAAAAGTGATATTAATGTATTAAGTGTTTTTTCACCTTCTCAGATAAACCAAAAAACCCCAAGATATTAAGAATTCCAGATATTTTTGCTAAAATAAGGCTAAGTTGCAAAGTTGCTTTCATACCAACTTTTCTGCCACGTGCTCTGGGGGAATTGTAACCTTGGGTCGCAGCAGGCAGATTAGACTCTGTCTTCCAAACTGAAAAACAATGAACAGAAACTCAGCCTCATAAATGGCCATATTCAAATTTTCTGACTGCATCATTCCCATATTTTTTTGCATAGAGATTCATCATGTGGGTGTTCATATAAAATGAAAAAAATAAAAATCAAACAGGAATTCCACTTCAGCAGAGGAGATATTTGCTTTTCTGCTGGAGAATACACCTATATTATATATTATATCACACTTTAGATATAAACATTGCTAGAAAACAGCCTCATATCAGTGTTTCTAAAGTCAAGTTTCCCCATTTCCAGTTTTTCATTTCCTGGGTGATCTGGTGCCAGGACTGGTAGATTATGGCAGAAAGAGTCATTCCCAAACATTATATCCTCATCATGAGGGTTCAGGGTGAATTCTGCACTGGCTGGTAGCAGAAGCATGACCCATAGGAGAAGTATGCACACCATGCTGGAGATGTGACATAGGACTAAAAGTCTCCTTGGAATCTGACATAACTGGCAGCACATGGAAAGGATTTATATTCTTCTTGATACCTGAAAGAAAAATAAAGTTGGGACTACCTCTTCAACCATTTCTTCCTCAGGGACAGAAGGGAAGCCAGCGACAAGGCTCTTACGCTGAGCAAGTCAACAAAAATCAATTTATATTTGAACGCAACAGTGGCCAAGGGATAAGTTTCCCTAGGCTTAAATTAGTCATCTTAAATATCTTCATGCTCACTATATTCTGGCATCTGTTTCTAGTATATATACTCCCTAACATCATACTCTTCCTTTAAGTTTTCTAAAAATGAGAATAAAGAAGTCTTAAATCTTTGAAAGAACCCAAAAAGTGCATGAAGCTTCCTTTTGCTTGTTTCAGTGCTCAGAAGGTAAAAACCACTTTAAAATGAATCCTTCAAGAAATACATTGGCTTTGTATAAGCCACTCTTCTAAACAAACTACTCCAACTTTTTCCTTTCTTAAGGCTGCTAACAGACAGCCAGCTATAGGATTGATATAAGCAACCAGTTTGGCCTTCATGTGCACAGGCATTAACAGCACTTCTAAAATGTTTATGATCTATTTACATTTAGGAAAATTCTCTAAACTGTGATAGTCAAAATTCGTCTCGTTTACAAAGAAGCTCTGGAGCATGGACAGGATGAAAGCACATGTTTAGCTAATTCCCTTACCTCTGCTATGTTAACTTGCATTTTGCTCTTTACAGGTATCCAGGGAGAACAGTGGTTGACTCCTGAGACTCAGAAACTCATAGTATTGGTCCCAAGATGGATCCTTGAATGACACTACTTTGACATTGAGCCATTTGACTATAAATCTTTGTACATGGTCATCTATCCAATTTCTTATCCATCTAACAGACCATATCGCTCCAATTGGGGCCAAAATATTTTGGGAAAACATATCAAAGGCTTTACAGAAGTATAGGTAGATGACATTGTAGTTTTTCCCTTGTCCACTAATGCAGTCACTCTGTCATAGAAGGCCACTGCTTATTAGGAGTAAGCCACTATTAAATAGCACTAAAACATATTTTAAAGATAATCCCATCTCTACTGTACTCATGTTGCTCGTGGTTCATTAAAGGCAGAGTAGTGTTGAATATAGGGGGGAAAAAAAAACCCCACAGATCAGCTGAAAAAGAAAGTGATTCTGATAGAAGTTTGCAGGAGGATAAACTGCATAATACTGGGAAAGACATTAATCATTTTTACTACACATCACATTTGAGTTTTAGAATTATCTTTGAAAAATACTAACACCAGATTTAGGATAACAGAATATGACCAGAAATTGCTGGGAAGTGGC
Organism: Megaceryle torquata; assembly: GCA_024611175.1. Lineage (NCBI taxonomy): Eukaryota > Metazoa > Chordata > Aves > Coraciiformes > Cerylidae > Megaceryle > Megaceryle torquata. The sequence goes on from JANIJG010012224.1 coordinate 22,663, forward strand.
AAAACATATGCCTAACAGCAGTTGCTACCACCTTCTCTCCACCTCACTTGCCTACATTATCTTGGGTTTCTTTCTAGTCTCCTTGCTGAGTTTACATACAAATGTTTGAATGTACTTTTTTTTCCTCCCCCTGTTAATTCCATCTTTTTGCTCTCCTTTTACTGCTGTTCATGAACCGCTTATCAGGGAGCAATATGATTGTGATACTTGCAATACATTAGTCACAGAAATACACAGCTCACTTCAGCTTTTCACATAATGGTTAATTTGCCTTATATCTTATTTTTAATTAGATTTTTTTTTTAATTTTTGGATGACTGCATATCTACAGAAAAGTAGTAATTTGCATAAGATTTATCTCATCCAAAAATCAGAGAAGCAACTCATTGCACATGCAAACAAGTGAGCTTTAGCATAATAAATGAAACTGCTGCAGTAATGAAATGCTGTGCCTGAGATTCTCCACGCTCAGAAATCTTGACAGCCTGAGACTTCTGTTTTCTTGTAAGGACAGACAGCACACAGAATACTTGTGTTATTTAGAGAACCATATCACCTTAAAGGATTTAATGCAAAATACATTTATACTAGTGCAGGACTTAACATACATGACATATTAAGAGTATTCATTCAGCCAGATATATTTTCATCTAATGCTAGGTCCATTAGTAGCATATATTTGATCATTATGAGTTTATTTTTCCATATGATACTGCCAAGTAAATGAATTTGTAAAAATATTTTGGCCTGCATCAAAGAAGTGTGGCCAGCAGGTCAAGGCAGGTGATTCTACCCCCTCTAATCTGCTCTTGAGACCTCACCTGGAGTACTGTGTCCAGCTCTGGAGCACCCAACACAAGAAGGACATGGACATGTCAGAGTGAGTCCAAGGAAGGCCACAAAAGCGATCAGAGGGCTGGAACAGCTCTCCTATGAGGACAGGCTGAGTTGGGGTTATTCAGCCTGGAGAAGGGAAGCCTTATTGTGGTCTTCCATTATCCTCAGGGGGTCTACAAGAAAGTTGGGGAGGGACTTTTTACAAGGTCTTGTAGCGATATGATGAGGGGTAACAGCTTTAAAGTGGAAGAGTACAGATTTAGATTAGAAATTACAGAGAAGTTCTTCACTCTGAGTGTGATGAGATACTGGAACAGGCTGCCCAGAGAAATTGTGAATGCTCCATCACTGGATGTATTCAAGACCACACTGGATAGGGCTTTGAGCAACCTGGTTTAGTGGGAAGTGTCCCTGCCCACGTAGGGGGCTTAGAACTAAATAATCTTTAAGGTCCATTTCAATCCAAACCCTTCTGTGGTTCCCTGTGATTTAGTATTCAGCAAACTAGACTGGGGCCACACAGCCCCAACATGCTAATCTTGGCAAAGCAGCAGATCAAAATGTTCCCATCGTTCTTGATCTCATCGCCATTCCTGCCCATATGTTGCTGTTTGTGCCTTCTTTTCAGAAGGTTATCTTTTAACTTAGATCAGCCCAGTGATTCAGTTTTTACTGAAGACAGAAAAAAAATGCCAGCACAGCCAAGGAGATTGTGCAGGGAGGTGAGAACAAGTAGTAGGAGAAGTCACTCCATAAATTACCTCATAAACTGCCTTTGCTGCTAAATCTAGCAAACCAAGCTGTACACCCAAGCAGAGCCCACAAGAGAAACAATGTAGTAACTAAGTAGACTTAGCCCAGGTCATCAGTCAGCTGTATTAATCTTTTTTTGTGTATAAAAATGCTGGTTTGCAAGATATGACTGCAAAAATTAAGCAAGCTTTCATTTAATTACAGCAACAAGCTTTTCAACACAACAGCTAAAACAGTAAACACCAATAAGAAAACCTCCTAATACAATTTAGGCCCAAACCAAGCTTCTTCAGACCACAGCAGGAGTACCAGAGGTATTTAAATCTTTAGCAATTTAGATGAGACTGTTACTCTTCACAGCCTGACTTCACATAGCTCTTCTCCTCCTACCATTAGAACAGATTTTCATGGAATGCTGAGCCCAAAATGTGTAATCTTACAGCTAAATGCCTTAAGAAAAATAGGGGCTTGTTATTTTCTAAGCCCAAAAAGAACTGTTCGAGCCCCTTCCACCCAGTGCTGCTTGTAGAGAATGGGACAAATCCTGATAGGATATTCTCAATTACAAAGTGAAAATGCTAATACCCCAAAACTACTACCACTTTTTATTTCATATTTTTAGATAATGAAAATTTTTCCTTGGTACACAGGAAATCTTAATGGGAAGATAGAGTTGTCTACAAATTAATCAGCAATGACAGATGCCACAATCTAATTATAGCACCGAAATGTGCAAAGAACTATAATGAAAACTGATTACCATCCACATAATTTCTACAATTTAAATTATAATAAATACTTTATGACTGATTATACAAATGTCACATTTTCCTACTCCATTCCTCATTATAAAAACCATACAGCAATACTGTTGCTATGCTCTATGTTTTTGTTATATTAGTTTACTTATTCCATACAATCTATTTTAAATTGATTTTTCTGAATAAGAAAATCTAATTTACATCTTACATCTGCATGAAGATGCTTAAAGAAGTAACCTAAAGTATCTCATCAGTATTTAAGCCACACGTAGTACAGAAAAAGAAACATATCAGTCTTAGCTCTTTGAAGATAAAAACAATGAATAAATGACCAAAGACAAACACTCTGCACAAACTTCTCTTTTCAAAAGTCTAAGAAAAATCTAACAATCCCTGACATTTGTCTAGAAAGTCACCACGAAGGACTGCCCCTATTTTCTGCCACGTAGCCTGAAATCAATCTCAGAATTCAGGAGCTCTTCACAGAAAGCGCTATCTCATCTGAGTAACCGGCATCTCTTACACTCGCTCCAGCTAAAACATTTAAGGCTAATGACAGATGAATGGAGTGGAGCTATAGGGGCCTGAAGAGCTCAGAAAAAAAAACAAACCAGAAAAGTACAGAACAGAAGGAAAGTTTACTCCTTAAAAAAAGAACATTATGCATTCCCCTGTGAAGGCTGAGCTGGAAGAAGCATAGTCGCCTGAGCACTGAGGTTCCATTTCCACCCCAGAGGACACTCAAGCAAACAAACCCATTTTTGTTAAAGAGAATGATACATAAAAACTCTTAGGGATTTTAGGATCTTCATATACTAAATCTTCAGTGTTAGATATAATTGTGGAAAAAAATGATTAGACAGAATCTCAAGAGGGCACTTGGACCTTCATTTGGTACCACCAAATCAGTTTCCACAAATTTCAATTTAAGTCATACTCTTCACATGCCAAGTGCCTGTAATCAATACCTGGGCAAGCACATGCACACATATACAGAGAGCTCATCTTCATCACATAGGACCTCTCTTGCATGCTCTTAAGCAAGTGGTGCAGAAATAACAATCCCCTTCAACACCCCTCCCTTAAGTGCTGCTGCACCCCCCTGCTTACATCCCTCATGTGCAAAGAGCTTGTATGCACATGCTTAATACACACCTATAGAAAAACAGCAGTACAGTGGTGTTGCCTATAGCTTTCAGAGACTGGCCCATAAAGCTTTATTGCTTAATAAAAATTTTGCTTTACCAAAACAGGCTTTGCACATGACTAAGTGTCTCCTTTTAAAGCAACACTGCATGTCCTTCAGTATTCAAGTAATTCTGTAAAATTCCATTAAAAATTGCCTATATTCTGTATATGGTAACACCTATTCTGCACTATGGGACTGAAAAGATGGTAAAGTGTGTTCTGGTGAGACTGGGAGAAGGGCGAGCAGAGATGCAAAATATTTAAAGAAGTTTTGAAAACATAAGAGTCTAAATAAGCCCAGATGCTTAACTGCTTTGAGTGTCCCTGGGCATTCAGCTTGTGCCTAATGAAGCAGTATTAGTATAGCCTTCAGACATACACAATGCATTCAGTTGCCCCGACTCATCGCTGAAAATAATTGGGCTACACTAAAGGATATCAGCTGAGTACCAGAGCTGTGTCATTCAAGGTGTAAATATCACAATTATTTCACCTAGGAGAAGAAATATGCAAAATAAACCCTTCTGGCAATATAAAAGTACATTCTCATTTTGAGAACAAATGCCTTTAAAAAGAAAACTGTTTACTTGCCGCTCAGAGTTGCAGTGTTTCCTGGTTTTATCCAGAATTTATTTTCATTCGTTAATTTACCAGAATTAAAATGAGTAAGTTTTATTTTCTAATCCTTCTTAGCAAGTCAAAGTGACAGATGGAAAACTATCAGTGTTAGAGCTCATACTCTTCACTGTTCAGGGATTTTCATGGGGTTTCCTAAGAGGAATGGATGGAATAATTGTCCCATTTACACAAGATGATGTTTAACCCAGAAAGGGGCAGCAGCTGTTTGACAGCATTAAAAAAGAAAATGTAAAGGGTAAAATCTTATCTCTCTCTGCTCTTGAATGGGATTCAAGTTTCTTCAGTGGTCATAGAAGTCTCTCGGATTATTTGAATAAATAGGACATCAGGAGAATCTGACCATGACATATCTTTGGTTTTGAATGAAACAAATAAAAGCAGCGAAGAATAATTCTAGGTACTATGTATTTTTTGAGCCTCAAACCAAAACATCTTTAATGTGAGGGCTTTTTTTGGGGTTGGTTTGGTGGGGTTTTTTTGCTAATGCAGAAATTCCTCTCTTTCAATGATCTGAACAAACATTCTGGAAAACTGATCACAGAGAACCTGACAATGTGCTATAAATGCATAATGAATTCAGAAGATAATTACTTTCTTGCTCCCTTGATTATAAGAAACCATCTTGTTAGTTGTAAAAAACAAGTAACAACATAAGCAGGTTTGTGATTTTAATTTTTTAAATTCTAAAGAATTTGATAATAGAAATGATAAGAAACTGCCAATTCAGGCCAGTCTCTTTGCCTCTATGCCCACATGGGTGTTTGATTTTATGCATTTGCTTTTATGGGTGTAGGCATCTACATATTTCCCCAGCTAAGTATTTCTGTGTCTGTGTGCTTTGTGTTCAGGAGCATACACGGGCTTTGCTTGGAGATACCATGTAGTAAGTTCTCAAGGCTCTTGTCATTCTTGAATCTAGAATTAATTTGCTGGTTTACTAAATCACTTGCTAGAGTAAGTGCTGCTAAAAAATCAGTCTCAATTTATTAATAAATCTTGAACTGCTGATAAATCATACTGTGTGAAACCTATTCATCCATGACATTTTGATACAAGTCCTCTAACACTGACGGGTCCATTTGGCTAGGATACTACGTGCTCACTTTTGCAACATTTATCTTGCATTAGAAAAATCATATACGTGGTGGTTTATGCTGCAGTCCTCAGCACTGACCTGGGATGTAAGAGGCCACAGTGTTAGTAGTGGGGACAGACTCCTTTATGTCACTCGCAATGTTTAAGGTGACATCAGTGAATGTGAAGTGAGGAATCTGAGCAGGGAGAAGATGCAGGCTTTGACTACAGGCTAAGATGTCAGAACCTGCAGCATTGCAGAAATCCTACAGCAGTAGCAGGATTTGAGGCTAGGGGAAGCAGTAGGCAAGGAAGGGTGTTCAAACTTAACTGCATTTGCAAATCATGGGTTTCACACAGTAATTCTGTTTTGAAGTCTCTTTTTTTTGTCTAGAGTGTGCTGACTGGTTGCATACTGGCACATTTCCAAAGAGTAACCTGTGCTTAGGGTGTTCTTCAAGTAAGGGCAAATATCTGTGGAAATATCACAAGCAGAGGCAGGCCTTCAAGCTGGATCTGCCATGTATAAATGACATTTTAGCATCCTAGTGTTTCCTAATGGCACTCTGCTAAATCACTGAACCATAGAAGGTTGTGTCAGAAAGGACCAAGGTAGACTAGAGCACTGCCTCCAAAAAGGAAAGTCAAAAGACTCAAAATGAAGATAAGAGAAGGAACAACAGTAGTACTAGGACAAATGAATTTTAAAAGCATCCATTATTAAACCATTGAAAAATACCTGACAATTTGAAGCTATACAAAATTTAAAGTCTTTATATGATGAAAAGTTCAGGAGTAAAATGAGGAAAAAAAGCCAAGCTGTGATAACCATTCCCTGTGTAAATCTTCAAAGGGATCAAAGACCTCTGTCTTTTGCTTCATATTCCTGGAATTGGTTTCTGATTTTAGTACTGTCTATATGGTTCTGAAAAAGAACAATCATTGTCAACACAAGTTAAGTCGCCAAGTTTATCGTCTCAATTCCATGCAAGTGATCAAAACACTTCTATTCTTGACATGGATTTCTCAAGAAATGAGACCAAAGCATTTATGTATTCCAGTTTCAGCAGAGGAAGACTAAGAGAAGGCCAAGCACCCAGTAAAGTACTCTGAAGAGAGATGGAGAGCACACACTTCCAATTACAATGCAGAAAACAGTAAATAAAATCACAGAACTTTTAATAAGTGGTTTTATTCTAAAACATTTTCTCTTGACAGACTGAATATCTCAGTTACAAACTGGTAGCTAATAAGAATCAGTGTCTTGACATGTAGTTTCTGTTTTGGTACTGCAATAGGCAGGGCCCCACGAGGCTCCCCCTAAAACTACAGAAGCAGAGGGCGAGGTTATTCAGAACCACATATTCCCAGTTTCACCATCTGCCAGCTCATGTTTAATATTTACATAAGGCTTACAGAAAAAAAGCAATAATTATGCATCCTGTAAGAAAACGGTGCATAAATATTTCTTATAACACTATTATACCAGTTTCTTCTGATAAGTCAGTAAGAGGAGTCCTGAAGCCATGAATGTGCTAATTAAGGTGTGCAGATATTAATCAAGAGGCTTAAGGATGAGAGAAAGGAAAGGTTCCCTTCACTGGAAGATGATATCCTGGTGCTAATTCATGGGAATGACAACCAGGCACTAAACAAGAAACAAGTAGATAATTTTATCTGGGACAGCTGAAGAAGATTCTTGCCCCAAATCCTACCTGAATGACTTGAGTAAACACCTTCCAAAACACAAGGAGGAGAAATGCAGCTCTAAGACCACCCCAAAGGTGCATCAATCCCCAAATGAGTTTTTTTGGCCAGTTAGCCAGGTTTGAAGGCCAACTTAGATGCTGTAACTGCTAGGGAGAATCTTTATTGTGAAATACATTTAAATTTTGTCCTTTTTTTTAATACATTTAATTTTTCTAAACCTATGGTCCTAAATCAATTTTATTTTAAATCTTGTAACAAATAACATGACTGAATCAACAAGGCATTCCTTCATGTAGAGTTGGCAATTTTGTAAGACAACCTGCATCATCTCCTCCTCCTCCCCCCTCCCTGCCCCAAGTACCAAGTTGTAAGAACTTCTGTCTCTGAGCTGCCCAGCCAGACTCTGCATGGATGCAACTGTCCTCAGGGAAGAAGGACCAGTAAGGAAAACTGCTGCTTGTAACAAGACATGGCATGGGAGAGGGGGATTTCCTAAATGCCAGTGTGCAATAATTCACTGTAAAAAAAAACAGTATCACAGGGAAAAAGTGAGAGGTAAAGCAACTCTTTGCTACTCTATAAAGCACTTAACACAAATACACAAAGAAGCTGATGGAGGTTAATAAATAAAATACTATGGAGATGCTGGCCTTTGTTCCAGACAGCTGTGAGAGCAGGGCAGGAGCCAACCACACTGCACCTGACATGGAGCAGCAAAATTGCCAAAAATTCCAGGTACCACTGAGCTAATGTTTGTTCTTGCAATCATTGCACATCACTAACCCCTACTCACATGAGTCTTAGATCAGATCTCTCTTGTCTCTGAACAAAGAGTAGCTCTGTCAAAGTAAATAATTATAGCAGATATAGCAGAGAAATTGAGATCATAATCAGGCCAATTAACATGAAGTTCCCATAACTTGAATCAAAGAGCCAATCGTGCATTGCTAATGACTGAAGCCTTGTTCTCCCATTTGTATTATCAGCCCAGCATCTTTCACTGGACATCTTCTAGGATGTCAGAAGCAGCAAATGCTTTTCTTTTAAAGCCCAAAGGAAATGGTTCCCCTTTTTGGACACAGGCTTAATGATAGCATACTTACACATACTCATAATCACAGAATGTTAGAGGTTTGGAAAGGACCCCTGAAGATCATCAAGTTCAATCCCCTGCCAGAGGAGGGCCAAACCTAGAGCAGATCACTCAAATGCATCCAGCCAAGTTTTGAAAGTCCCCAGAGAAGGAGACTCCACAACCTCTCTGGGGAGTCTGTTCCACTGCTCTGTGACCTTTATAGTAAAGAAGTTCTTCCTCATGTTGAGATGAAACTTCCTGTGCTCGAGCTTGGATCCATTGCCCCTCATCCTATTACAGGGCACAAGGGAAAAGAGATTGTCCCTGACTTCTGGATGTCCAGCCCTCATGTATTTATAGTTGTTAATTGGATAGCCTCTCAGTCTTCTCTCCACACTAAGAAGCATCGTCCAGGTCTCTCAGATTCCCTTGTAAGGCAGGTGTTCCAGCCCCTTGATCATCCCCATAGCCCTCCATGAGATTCTCTCAAGTAGATCTCTGTCCCCCTTGAACTGGGAAGCCCAGAACTGGACACAATACTCCAGGTGAGGTCTCACTAAGGCAGAGTAGAGGGGGAGGAAGAACCTGCCTTGATCTGCTGAACACACTCTTCTTAACATACCCTAGGACACCACTGGCCTTCTTGGCCACAAGGGCACATTGTTGTCCCATGGATAACAGCTGTATCATTTTTTTCATCGTATTTACCAGATAACTGATGTAAATTACTAAATTGATGTTGGAGAATACACTTGAATTTGTGTTTACACAAAAAAACCCCACCAATATTTTTTTTCAGCAGGGGATATCACTTCCATTCAGCCTCTATCTTAACAATTCTTTCTTTACCTTGTTTTAATATGGAAGAGAACAATATATATTCCCTTTCCCATACCCTAGTGGATAATGTAATCTCACAGAAAATTAAAGTTTGAATCTCTTGACCAGGAGGAATTAAAGTTTAATCTGTGTCCTGAATGCACTCTTTATACTGTGATCTCCTGTATATAGGGAGTGCATCCCTAGTGACATACCTCAGAAGAAAGCAGCTACCATACGTAAATCCTGTCCAAATAGATGTTTGGTAGACACTAACACCACTCACTAGATCCATGTCAGGGGAGGCATAGACACATAGACCTGGACATAAGCTTTGGACCTTAACCATGCACAAAACCAAACTGAGGTGTTTGGTCTTGCTGAAGTTAAAGTATTTCTGGGCATTTTCAGACAAGTCTTTTTTTAAAAAACGGTGCATCTAGAAAGCTTAAGTATCACAATCCAAGTAAAAAAATTAAAGATTTTTTTAATTCTCAACATTTTCAACTGAAATATAAACCATAGGAATCTAAACTTATTAAAAGGTTGGGATGTTGGCTGAGGAATGGCATAACTAGAATGTAATATTCTTTCACAATGGAGGCAGCTATGGATGAACAAGAAAGAATCCTTGGTGTCAGAGACAATAAAATACAGATTATTTAAGAATGTTTAAGGGTTTCTGTAGTTGTTCTTAATAATAAAATATCCTATATATAGTTGATAAAGGTTAATTTGTAGAAAACTGATTCAGCAGAGGGTGAAGAAGCACAGTGCAGTTACAAAAGAGATGTAATTTCTCTTTATACATTGCTCTAGAAGGTATGCAATACAGAATTGTGAGTTATGCTTAATGGAAGCCCAAAACCATTTCTATCAGAGGGGAACTTAGTTTTTTTTTTTCCTGAAAGCAGCTTATTCTTAGTTAAATTAGTAGTAAAGTGGAAGAAATCTGCTGATAGGTTTACCTGGGGGGATGGGACACATTTAGAGCTTCAAAGGGAGGTGTCTTATGAAAATCATGATGACTACATGAATCCAATCAAAGGTGAAGTTTGCTGGACAGACCATGTGAAGTACAAAGACATAAGAGGTATACACTGCCTACAAAGAAGGTATAAATCTCATTCATGCAAAAGAAGCAGAAGGGAAATCTAGATAGATAGGATTAGATACTGGGTTTTCAGTTCATTCAGTTTCAGGTCTCAAATACAATTTTTTCCGCTGTGTCAGCAACAAGAAAAATATTACCCTGGACATTCTGCTAGCATTTCAGAAGATTCAACTGAAGAATGATCACAAATATCCCTATAAATCCCAAAAGACTTCAGAATGATCTGAGAGGAGGTCTAAAAAATACACAAATCTATTTCACGAATTTACTAATGGACTCATGCTTGTGACTCATGTTGCAATTTGACAGCATAATCCTGCTTTAGCCCTTTTTAATAACAATTATTCAAATTTAACAAGCAAGAGCAGTTAAGCAAGTATGTTGCTATCCTAATTATCTTAGTAAAGTAGCTACCTCAGTCAGAGTACCATTTCAATGCAAGGTCATAGGGAAGACTACATTCATAAATTAATGAATAAGTTTAGTAGATAATCCAATTAAATTTTGAGTTTGATGCTACAGGGCAAGGGATCCTGCATGCTCCTTCGCTTTTGAAATATGCATTGTTCTATCTATTCTGCCTCAGGGACCACCCTTGTAGCTTTAGATTAACCAAGCAAATGCAAGTGTTTTAAAACCAAAACCAAACAAACAAAACCCCAAAATAAATAAAACAACTGGAACCAGAAATCCAAGCCCTCTTATGGTTTAAGGATTGTTTTACTGAATCACATTGAGAAGTTTCATCATTTGGAAAATAAAACAATTAAGAAGCTATAGGTTAAGAAATTCTTTTGAGAGTACAAAAATCTGAAACTTAGCTAGGATACATTCTTATAAAACCCACCTTAACCTTCTAGCCAACTTTAGTGGTCCATAGGTAGTAATTTTTTTTATTAAAAAATATCTTAACGGATGCAATTTCTCTGCAAGTTTTGGATACATCTGTTAATGCATTTTCATCATTTCCTAACATTATCTGGGGGTATTTTTTGACTAATGAAGAATTAAGGGAAAGATCAGCAACAAGTTTATGACTTCTAAGGATGCCATCTGTCTTGAAAATACAAGCTACTTTTTATTTTTTACCAAAGTAAAGTCTATGCATAAACAGTTAAAGTTTCCCAGGTTTAGATCATATACCCTGATGACATTTGAGGCCAATATATTAGTACTAGTGGCATACAGAATACTATCAGCATCTGGACATTTTCAGAGAGAAAAAGTGTTGAAAAGTATCCATACTATAAGGGCTGGATGACAATCTCATCATAAGGAGAAATAAGTGGAACAGCTGCCCACCTCAGAGAACCAAATTCAAGAGAGACATCACAACATGGTTTAAAGAAAGTGCATCTCAGGAGTGCAAAAAGTGGTGTGCACCAGTCCAGACAGGGAGCAAAGCAAAAGAAAAAGAAACCATATAAGCTGTGACTATATTTATATATCACTAACTACTACATTTCTTTCAAGTGTTTCAGGCCATTTCCAAGCCTTTTGTTACTTCCTAGGAAAGGATGTCTTTATAATATGAATACTTGGGAAGCCTGAAATGAATGCATAAATTTATCCTCCTTCTACTGGACAGACTTTTCTTGACAAACAGGTACCAGAACAATCTTCTTTTAAGGAGCTTCCAAGAGAAGTTGTTACTTTTACAACAATGAGCAATAATGAAATTTCACAAGTAAGAAACTGAGTTAGGGAAAATGTGATGCTGTCCCTGTATATCCTACAGGGATCTACATTGTAATGGAAAACAATCCTACCAATTTAGAGCCTGTGGTACAGAGGAGAGCAGTCATCAGTGACAGGACACTAGTGGTTCTGCTGTGCATGGCAATAGAGATCAAGCAGGTATTTACAAATTATGGAAAAGAATGCCAGTAGTGAGTGTATTTTTACAAATGTGCTTGACTAGAAAGAAAAAGGAATTTAAGGATCCTTTTTCTGGGTTTGCTCTTCAGAGTTGTCAGTAGAGGAGGTAAAGCCATCTAAGTGTTATTTTAGGAACAAGACCCAAGTGTTCAATGGCAAAAGACTTCAATTGGTTTATATTCACTTAGAAGCTTTTCTAGCATGATAAAAATGCACAAACAATTTATCAAAAAAAATTAGGGCTTGAAGTCTCATTCGTGAGATTTCTGAAGACGCTTTATTGAAAGTCTAATGGTTTGGCCTTAATCACAGAGATGTTATAAAAAAACCAAACCCAAACCAAAGAACAAACACATGCCACACAAAAAACCCAAACAAATAAAAAACCCAACAACAGACTGAAAAAAGACTGAGGTACATTCTAATCTTACTAAATTGTAATAGTGACCTAATTGTCACATGTCCTCATGTAGATGAAAGCTATGTTGGAAGAAACACTCTCTTGAAAAAGTTCTTTAATGTCATGAATTTCAGGTTTTTATGCATAAGGTAATCATGCAGTTTAAGCATAATGAAAAACTCCTGGGACAAAACTTTGAGACCAATGAAGTCTCATTTCACATCTTAAAATTTTAGTTCAATATTATCCATTGCAAATACTTTACAGTTTGTTAATCTTTTGGAATTTGGGAAGACAATACTTTTTTCTTTTAACTTCCTATGACAAGCACTTACCCAATATTCTATTAAGTATATGTCATAATCTATCATTTTTTATGGTATGACCAGACCTTGTCTCAGTGTGTCCATACTGGTAATGAAACTTCCTTGCCATTATGGTTTTTAAACCAGAGTATAGACTGATGACATGGAAAAAAAAGAATAGAATCATGAGGGGGGAACGTAATTACATTCTCTAGCAAATGTAGCGAAGGGCCATAAAACTATCTATCATTCAGTGCACTGCACATCTATGAAGTGTTGGCATCCAACTGTGGCATTCTTACAGAGAATTTTAGAAATTCACAGTAGACCTGAACCTATGTGAGTGTTACTCAAACCGGAGTCAGACCGCAATGAAGGGGTGATATTATCCTGTCTTACTAACCTGATGAACAATTCTGGTGGTGGGACTTTTACACATACCCTCCCTTGCTTTTCACAGCTTTATATTATCTCGTTTATGAACTAAACTTGGTGATAAAAATATCTGTGTAATGAACTAAACTGATTCTTGGTGATAATATTTGTGTAAAATGCTGACATTGAGCAGGGAAGAAGCATTTGTTTTGAAACGCAAGGAAACAGGACTTTGCTCTAAGGTTCTCTACATTCAGATCACATATCCCATAGGAAGCTGATCCCTGTATTTCCAAGATGGAAATTGAGACAGTTTTGAAACATGTTTCCTTCAGGAGCACAACAAAATTAAACCAACCAAAAAAAAAATGTCCTGGGTACCAGAGACCAACGGATTTCACTGCCTTTAACCTTGTGCAGAGAAATTTCCTTGAAAAACTGAGGGGCACAAAAAGAATTCCAAGTGCCAACAAACAGTATGGGGGACAGATCATTTGTTCTTCCTGGCTAATGTACCTCACTGCCTTGTATCAGGTCCCCACCACAAAAAAATAAATAATCAGCCTGTGTTGTTACCAGCCAAAAAAAAAGAAATATAATTTGGGAAATATGCAATTACCTTGATTCAATTGTTCTGTATGCTTGGACATTATTTTCTTAAAGAATTCCCACTCAATTTCCACCAGGAAGAATGAAATAACGAGGTTACTGAGGCTGAAGGATTTTTCTTTCATGTGTCACAAATACATTTCCACAAGTAAAGAGTTCAAAAGCACCATTCACAACTGGCTTTCAGCATGAAATAGCAGAACACACAAAACATTTTGGAACATTAGTTTGGTTTCATACAGTGCCTTTCAAATGCTGTGTTAAGAGGTCTTTTCAAAAATCTAAGACTGAATGACAGAAATGTATTGACTGAAGGCAAGATGTACCTTTGTTGTTCCATATGTTGTTACGAGATCCAGACATTAGAACAAGTTTTTATAAGATGATGTACTCTGCAAGAACTTCCCTTACTCTAAGAAAATATCAGAAGCCAGTCAAGCTAGAAAGGCAAAAAGCAGTCTAATTTAAAATTTGCCAGAAATACAGAGCCCTCCTGGTGAGATTCATTTTGACAAGGTAGATAGGAGATCACATCCAGACCTTAAGTTCTGTATAGAAGTTTATAGCTGCAACTCAACCACATTTATAGCCCCTCATTTATACCAGAATTGAATTATATCCACTAAAGGGCAACTGTTATCACTGCGTGTGGCTGAAGCAGCAAGGGCTGCTGAGATGTACAGAGACTTAACCAAGACAGTAATCAAGGTAATTCACTAACAAAGTGTTCACCTGGCAAAGACAGCAGAATACTGTAATAGTATGCAAAGTATTTGTATAGGTGGCCAGTTTTGAATGGTTGCCTTAGAAATGTCCTGAGACAAAAGGACAACCCTTCAGAGTACAGCTTCCTGTCTTTCAAAACAGAACAAAGTTTAAGTATGGGACAACCAACATTTTTCACCTTGTGAAGACACTAAGGGTACAAAAGCAAAGTCTTAAGTTTCTATGCTGATTTACTCTTGATGGAGATAAAGGTTCATATATTAAATGAAACTGAGGTTGAGATTCACATCAGCTTACTTCATACGCTTAGACTGGTACGCATTTCAAGTCAGCCATCTGCTTTAGGATATAAACTGGCCTGTAAAGACCCTTTATTTCTATTTCCATCAGGAGAAGTCTGGGTTTTAAGTGCCTAAGCTTTAAGAGATGACTCTCCCAGAGAAGGTACTGTCACTCAGAACATGTCTGCAATGGTAGAATTCAGTTTAATAATTTACCCTCCCCACAGTACCACTTCAAGGCCACCAGTAACACTGCCTCAAATACTGCATAGTTTAAGTCAGACTATCAAAGAACTGATCAGTGAATTAAGGCCTTGTGAAAGCAAACACTAAAATAAACCAGATTTCTTCCTTCCTTCATCTGATTCTATGCATACTACTGCTGCTCTACAGGCTTCTCAAATCTGCTGTCCCTAAGACTTTTTACAGGCCTAAAGATTTTAGTTTGGATGTTTCTTTCAATCAACTAGTTTCATCAGCATAACATCTTCAGGTGACAAAAATCCATGTAAAGCCTAGGTCTGAATCTCAAGTCTCTGGGGACCATAGGCTTCTGAGCTAAGTGTCACGGCACCACAGAGCACTCCCACTTTGTAATCACAGCCAGTGGAAGACAGTCAGGGAAAACAAGTCCCTACTGCCTTCAGTATCATGATTCTGTCCTCAATAGCACAAGTACTGTCACTCAGTAATTTTTAAGACGCAGCATAAACCAGGACCCTGGCACTGATAAGAGCAGAAAAAGGGAATGTCAGACCTCCTTCTTTGCTGTTCTGGATAAGAAAATGGTATGTCCCCATATTTTCTCCACATCAATTACTGATTTTTCCAGAACAGCAAAAGAAAACAGATGAGAATTGAGTAGTAGTCTAACCCCACTTACTCAGACAACACCTTTTTGCCTTATTTTTACCAGATTTTATGTCAATCCAGACTCCAGTGTTCAAGTCCAAAAAATTACATAGATGTTGAGAAGGATTAAACAACCTGCATGGCCATGTAATATTCCCAGTGCACTTAGAATTAATTATAAGCCCAGCACGAATTCATAAGGCATTGCACAGAACAGCAACAACAATTATTCTTAACTGTAGGCCCAGCTGGCTCCCAATCTTAAACCAGCAAGAGTTTTGCTAATAACCATAGCAATAGAAGAAAAATAAATACCTTTTCTAAACATAATCATTATTTACTTGCATCCACCCTACTGGTGTAATTTAACTTGGACTCTTTATTCTGTCTGCTATATTCATGTCTCCCAACCAGAGTATTCTGGGCTTGTGACACTAAAAAGATATTTTGAATGACTGCACTGTTCCTACACTGCAGAAGATCCACAGAGTGCACCTGGGAGCACTGAATTAAAAAGATACCCATGAAAATTTGTACAGGTCTCAATTAATTTACCTCTTAGACTGAATATAAACTTATGTATCAAGGTAAGGAATGCCAGCAGCAGTGACAGCACTGGGGACTGTGAACTGTGTCATGAACTATCCGGAATATAATTTTTATAAAATAATAATAATAAAAAAAATACAGTTTGGCAGTCATAATAGTAAAAATTCCAAAGAGGGGACACACGCCCCCCACTCAGCTGAAATCTGATGGTAACCAAGTCAGAATGTGAAATTTGAATGTCTCTAGGCTGTTTATTCAGGACAGGGTGTAAAGTAGCAATTGCTAGAAATTAAATGGAAAGTCAGTTATGACATTCTGTCAAACTTCACCTGCAAGTGCAGAATATGTGTAAAATTGAACTCGGCTCAACCCCTCTGTTGCCACAAAGCATGAAGAATAAAAGATAGCAGTTATTTTCTCAGTATAATAAAAATGAATCTAATAGATCCAAACTGAAAAACATATTTTGCAATTCTAACCCATGTGTTTATCACACATACTTATTTTCAGGAACACAGAGTAACATTTTCAAGAGTGTCCAAGGTTTTTTACTGGCCAGACTCTGAGTTATCCGGAAAAATTTGATTTTAGATTAAGTGAAATGTGAAGTGAACAGCAGCTCCCAGTCATCGCCGTGTTCCTCAAATAGCAGTTCTATAGATGTAGCATTTTGAAAGCAGCCCTATATTATGCCCATCCCCCTGTGCTCAATTTTAACCTTTCCATTCCCTCTGACTGTGAGCAACATCACAGGAGCACACGCATCATCCTCCCAACAAGGTATGAGCCATTGCTCTGAAGTAGCTTCAAAATAAAGAAGTGTGATACATGAGTATTACCAAAGATATCTTCAGCTATTAAATCTTTACTTTCTACTATGTACATTAATTTTTCAAAACCCAAGCCTGCAAGCTAATTGGATTCTTGTGCTTCTACGAAATCCCACTGACTTCTGTAAAGCTTTTTTCAAACATGTAGTCATAAAACAGAATGACAGAATGGTAGGGGTTGGAAGGGACCTCTGGAGATCATCTAGTCCAATGCCCCTGCTTAATGAAGTCCACCTAGAGCAAGTTGCACAGGAACACATCCAGGTGGGGTTTGAAAGTCTCCAGATGAGACCCCACAGCCCCTCTGGGCAGCCTGTTCCAGTGCTCCATCACCCTCACAGTAAAAAATTTTTCTTTCTATTTAGATGAAACTTCCTGTGTTCCATTTTGTGCCTGTTGCCCCTTGTCCTGTCACTGGGCACCACTGAAACGAGACTGGCCCCAACATCTTGACACCCACCCTTTACATAGTTCTAAGTATTGATAAAATCCCCTGTCATCTTTTCTTCAGGCTAAACAGCCCCAACTCTCTCAGCCTTTCCTTGTAAGAGAGATGCTCCTGTCCCCTAATCATCTATGTAGACCTCCACTGGACTCTCTCCAGTAGTTCCTTGTTTCTCAAACTGGGGAACCCAGATCCAAACAGAATACTCCAGATGTAGTCTCACTAGGGTAGAGGAGGAAAACCTCCCTCAACCTGCTGGTCACACCCTTCTTAATGCACTCCAGGAGACCACTTGCTTTCTTGGCCACTAGAGCACACTTCTGGCTCATGGTTAACTTCTTGTCCACCAGGACTCCAAGATCCTTCTCCATGGAGCTGCTTTGTAACAAGTCAACCCCTAACCTGTACTGGTGCACAGGGTTATTCCTCCACCAGTGAAGGTCTCTGTACTTGCCCTTGTTGATCTTCATTAGTTCCCTTCCACTTAACTCTCCAGCCCATCAAGGTCTCACTGAATGACAACTGCAGCCTTCTGGTATGTCAGACACTCCTCCTAGCTTTGTATCATCCCATGTCTAAAACAAGGCTTAAAGCTCTTTGCACCTCATTCTTTCCAGTTCTTTTCCATTCTTTCTTTGTCAGTGTATTTGTCTTTTATTAGCCCCAATGTAGGAACAGTACTGTCTAGATTCATTATACTACCTTATGTTTGTTTACATGCAAAAAAATATATATGTACTATAATGGAATTTTTCAAGATAATCATCAACATGGTTCTCTTCATACAACACTTCTTTAACTTGCTCTTGATCCTTCTCTGTTTTCTTTAAAGTTTTGCAATAACACATTTAAAGTTTTGGGTTGGATTATTATTTTTTTTTTGTAATTTTTGGCTGAATACCATTGTAGTGACATCATAGTGACTTCTGCAATCTGTGCAAGATCTTTGGGAAGTATTATTAGTTCTGGAAAACAAGACTTTTTGTGACCTAGAGGAGTGAAGATCTTTGTTTAAAAGTAAAACATATTTAAGGAAAAAAAAAAAGAGATATTTCACTTCCTCCCCTCACTCAGAATGGGTGGGAAGGGTACACAAAGAAAGGATGTTTCCTTCAGATGATACTGGCTCTGCAGCCATTTCTGGTGAGATGTTAGTACAGATTCTCAGAAACTTTGGCCCTCCCTCTCTAAAATTTTACTGGTGCAATCTTTCAGTTATGATGATTTACTGAACAAAATATGGGCACATGTCACTGCATATTTCTTGCATATAATAATTCACTTATAATAGGGGAAGAGGAATTGAGATGAGGGAGTGGACTTGTTTACTTACTGCAGCAATCTTAAATCAGTATAAATTTCCAGTATAGGCAGCACCTATAGTATGTAGGAGCTTTTAATACCATGTTAGAAACCACACTGATCTGTGCTTGCAAGCTCTAGAGAAGGCTTTGGGAAAAATGGGACTGAGACAGCACAGCAAGGAGCGACTCCTGAAGTTGATGAGCAACCAGCAAAACCCTGATCAAAACAGACCAGTCAGTGTAAGCAGACTCTACAGCTAAAATGCCTAGAAGGACTTTGGCTTTCTGTATAAGAGTATAACCTTTTCTCATATTCTTAAAGGAAAAAATAAAAGAGACTAAAGGGACTTGTATCCAAAATCAAAGATCTGAAAGTTCTGTCACTTACAACATGAGATCACTGCTGCAGCTCAACCATATTCCTAAAGGACGATTACATCAAGAGACAGGATCAAGTGATCCAAGTCTCTTCTGGATGATGTAGAAAGCCAGAATTGCATTACTGAACAAGGAATATATCCTGATCATGCCAAATTCATGTGGTAGACAGCCACTGCTATTCCATTTCTTGAAAATGGTCCATTAAATTTAACTGCTTGTAAATGGCATCCCACCTCCCTTCACAGGAAAAACTAAGAATTAATAAGTACAGTAAAACACTCTAAAAATAAGGAAAGTACATAATTAAGATCTCCTGTAAGATCCCTGTGTATAGTGACAAGAGCTCTTGGTCCTCAGGATATGTGTCTCATTGATTCCAAAAGGAGAGTACAAACTGAGTGTGCATATAAACCATGTCTTGTTTTGCAAGAAATGAAAAATGTATGCTAGCAATATTTAATTCACTAACCTTAAAACTCTGCTCTGAAGAGGATGATTAAATTCTTCTAACTGTCTTGTGATGCTCTTCTAAGAGGCATTTGACAAGTGATATCTCATTTTCTCCAATTGCCCCTGACTGAACTAGACAGCCAGAGAAGGCAGTGAGATATCCCAGCCAAACCTCCACAAATCCACATCCCTGGTTTGACGTACTAAATACTTGACTCACCTCTTAACATCCTCACAGAACCCAAGTGAGTCCACTGAGCTCACAGCCTTAAGACCACCTTCAGTCAGCCCTCAGAAGACAAAGCATGAGACATTTGGGGATCAAAATAAGATTGGTTTTCATGGCCTACCTAAAATCAAAAGGAGCTCTGTGAACAAGGCAGAATTAGCAGTCACTTCTCCAAGGTGAAATTAATGTAATTTGGAAGGAGGCTGCACTTGCAATGCCATCTGATTCTTACAATTAAGGTAGGGAAGCCACAGACTGAAGTCTCCTTCATAGATGCTTCAGTCCTGAACCATGACAAAATTAGCTAGAACCTTATACTACACAGTGAAGAAGTAAAAAGCAATCTCAATCCTGACATGTTCTAATTTACAACTGTATAGCATTATAACCTCCGAATTTAAAAGTTAAAGCACACATGTCTAGGTTAAAGAAAAAAACCCAGACAAGTGTTACCATGTGGAAGCACACATGGCCTTTTTGGCAGTATTTTGGAAAGTTTAGGACTTTCATGGAGCCCTGCATTAAAACGCTGCCTCTTTCCAACCAGCCTAACATATCACTCAGTATCACTCAATGTACAGTAACAACTTCTCTAAAAGACACACAGAAGCCCTGTGTCAAAGATTTTATTTCATATAGGATTTTTTCATATAGGATTTTATTTCATATAGGAGGAAATATTAGTATCTTTAGCTGCTTCAGGCAGATTTGGATTTAAGAAGTTAAGGCTTCATAGTCCAAAGAAAGACATCTCCTAAACTCTTCTGGTTATTGCTTATAGATCTGCTTTGAGTCCAATCAATTGATATCATCTGACCACAGCCTCAAGTTACTCTCCTGAAATATCCCTGAAGCATTTTCTCCAGGGCTGGCTGCTAACCCTCTGACCATAAAAGTCCCTTTGAAGCTCCACAGCAGCAACTTCAGAGTCTTTTGCTTGCATATCTCAAATCCTATAATTGGAGGAGCAGAACTTGAAAGCTACTCTGTAAAGCTTCACATGGCTGCTTTATTTTCTTCCAATGCAGCTTTATTAGGTTTGTTTGTTGCTTATATGTTCTGTATGTTCTATTCTGATTTTAGACTAGAGTAAGGACTTCCTGGGATCACAGCTATTTCAGGTAGTCCACAGAGATGCAGACATCTCTAGTACAGCAGATACCTTCATAAACATGTTTCCAAGATCCCATACACAATACTGGGGGACAGCCAAGTTGCACTCAGAGTCCTCTGGCTGAAGATTAGCATCAACACACAGAGATGATTCAATTTCTTTTCAGAGTGCTTTCCAACAACCAATTAAAGTGGATGAGTCTTTCCTAGAGGCAGTGGTAGAGGGCTATATAGACACGCAAAGGTGCAGATGGTATGTCCAGTACCCAAATTTATCTATTACAGTGAATCAAAAGTAGCTTATTTTCCACTACTCTGTACTAACAATTGGGATTTATTATCTGTATGTATTAGTACACAGTGTTGGTGTGGTACCATGAAGGATCCTGTGTATCATAGTGTTTAGAGGTGGTTATGGCAAAATAGTGGTTTTGTCATGTTGCCCCACTCTAAACTGACAATTATCTGAAGAAGTCACAAGGCAAAATGCATTTATAAAATGCTATTTCCAATTCTTTGAGGAATCAAATCTGTCTCCAATCATGTTAATGCAAATTACTGTGGCAAACGTGACATCTCTGTCTGAGAGTATGTTAATGTAATTTATTGTACTATCACATCTCCATCTGCTAAAGCAATCTGTTAAAATTCACTAAGATTATTATCTTCAAGAGGTACAGGTTTTTAATCTTTCAGGTTGTTGTTTAAGTTTCTTCTGATGGAAATAGTGTCTAACATGTGATGCCAACTAACAATACTTGATTAATTTAAAAATGGAGTATGAAAATTCCTAGTTTTTACCAGCTCACTGTAAAATAGCAGCTGGTAGCAAGATAAGACCAGAATTTCAGTAGCTCAAAACATTCTGTTTCAGTCAGAATTTCAGCACGAGTGGTAGAGATCACTACTATATGAGTAATATGATAAATTTTATATTTGCCTAAATTATGACAACTTTTAACAAGCCTTTGCTTATTATCAGAGATTAAAAAAACAAACCAAAACACTACTCCAAAGTAAGATGTCCCATCCTAAGAGCTATGTAAGGGGAAAAAAAAAAAGGAGAAAATGCAATGGTTACAACTACATAATTATTATGGTTATGCAGCATTTAAAACAGTAGGGTATATTCTGTAGGAACTACTTCTGGGGAAAGCAGGGAGAAAAAAAAAAGGATAAATATCCTAAGGCATCACATATCTTTTGAAGAGCTATCCAGTCTGTACTCATAATGATTAATCTGTAGCAATATGGAAAGATGGATATTTTTACTATTAATTGATTGTTACAAAGCCTAACCTATGGAGGACATGTTGCATAACTACACAAAATATTACAAGATTCTATTTCATGAAAGTCTAAAATGGGTCCAAAAATACCTTACACATGATCACAAATTCTGAAATTGTGTTTAAAATAAATTTCACTTTGGACTTCTTTTACTTTAAGCAGCTATCAAGTATTGTGATCTTAGAAAACTATCCATTAATATTTATCAGAATAACACCTTTAGGAGAAAAAATGATAGGGTCCAATTGCACTTCAACAACTTTGATTACAGTCTATTTCACTAATCAAAACAGCCACGTATCCCACTCTTACCCACTTTTCCAGTGGTTGGGTGGAGTCAGCCAGACTGACTAGGGAGCACAGAGGTTTGAAGGCTGAAGTTAGAGACCACAGAGCTTTGGAGTTCTGGGGACTGGGAATAAAAACGCTATTCCTAGGATCAGTGGGAAAATAAACTAAGAGGTACCTCCTTTTGGGTTACTTAATTTCCCTTCCCCTGTTTCTCTCAGGGGACAGCTTCCTTTCTGGTGGTGATGAAGCACAGATCTTCAGAAAGTCAGCTTTCAAAGTGAGACATCCAAAATACATATATTCCCTCTTCCAGCCTCACTCTAACTGTAACTGGCTGATGAGCAGTTTCTTCACTTTGGGGTATTGACACCTTCTGGCCAGTATAAAAAAAGCCAACTGGTTTTCCTCAGGAACACAGTCCCGGTGCTGGATGCATACAGTTCACAATTCCTTCTCTGCCATATGGTAGAAACTTGGATTCCAAACTGGTTGCAAATAAAAATCATAATTCAAAAACTATCATTAAAAAGTATCTCTCTTGGAATTTGTTGTACCAATGACAAGACACCCTGAACAGTGGCAGTGTTACCAAGTCTTCCAAGATATACAGTATTATATAAGCAACAAAAGTGTTCATTGCTTTCTGATTTTCATGGTTTTCATAAATTCAAAGAAACTGCATACTCCACATCCTGAGGGAAAATAATTTGAAACAAAGAAAAAAACCAGATGTGGTTCCTTATATTAAGTGTCTGCATTTCTGCTTTTCCTATGTATATGGAAATCTCTACATCCACCTCTGTTTGTTGTGTTTAGCTGTAGAATCTAGTGAAGGACAGCATCCTTTTAAACATTTCGGTTTTGGTGGAAGACTGGACAAGATTCACAAAAGAAAAACCACTGAGGGTCAGTCAGGAACTGCACAGGAATTACATTTGGATTGATCTAATAAAAATTGTGGAGTCTTAGAGACAAATCATCAGGGGAAATGCAACGTATTGTTATTTCTGCTTTCACTCTTCATACAACTTTTCCATACAGTTTTGATTATTCTCAATTACAGGATATCAGGATAAACTACTTTTTTGTATGGTCCCATATGAATATTCTGAAATACTAGCAAACTTCTATTAATGAATACATGCTACCACAGATAAATGCTATCACCAGCAGCATGCTTCATGCCAGCTGGAGCTTAGGGACAGATGCATTTGCATTCCTTTATAATCCCACTGAATTCTTAGGCTCACAAGAATTTTCTACTTAACTCTACATCAAATAATAGCTCAGTGTTTTTCCCGATTATAAAAATAAAGCTTTACATTAAGTATTACATTATTGGTACTTGCTTATATTTTACAGACTGTATGTTCAATATTCAAAACTAAGGCAAACACCTTCAGTTCTCATCTTTAGTGCACATCAAATCCCTGCACAAACTCCTTCACTGAAGAGACTGAAGAGTAAAATACTTGTAATTAACTGCAGAATAATCCTTAGAACATTGGCATTGCCTTCAGAATCTCCAGCCTTCTTCAATACTTCTGAATGTTCCTGTGTAAACCAACCCTAAAAAGGGTTAGCTTTGTTTCCCCTCAATTGTTATTTTAGATAAACTATTGTATTCAGAGAGTATAAAAATTAATTAACCATGCTGATGAGGAATGCTAATCTGCTTGTCATCATACTTTCACTGCAGGCAAGGTGGAACCGTGCATATTCATCATTTCAGTCTCATCCAAACAGTTTGAGCTACAGTAAGCTGAAATGGCATTATGCGTAACTGATGGGACATTGCAGTGCAGTACATTTTTAATAGCAGCTATTTTACTTTTCAATTTACACAAAATCCTCTCCACCTTTTCTAGCATTAGGACACCACTTTCTTACCCTGTTTTGAGGAAAAAAAAAAAGGAATTAGTCATTGCTAGGCAGAGAGGGAGGTATGGAAACATTAAATTGGAATTAGAGAAAAAGGGAAGGCAAGAAAATCTCCTTGTATTCTTCATAAGTGACAGTAAAACATTTAAATGAACAAATGGTGAAAAACTGCACTGTGAACAAACAGAAGTCATGTCTTTCATTGTGAAAAAACTCAGTTTAAGAAAGGACAGGAGAAATTAAAATGAACAATATGCATGGGAGATAAACATGGTGAGGGAAAGAAGAATGCTAAGAAGGAACAGTGGTCAGAAGGGGGTGAGCTGACAGTCAACAGCCTTGACAATCAAAACACTGCTTTTCACAGGCTTTTGTAGAGGGAAGAACATCCTTTCAATACTTCACAGGATTTGGACAGGTTTCTTCATCATCACCAAGATGGTCTGCCCATATAAATACTCTTACAAATGAATAAAGCCCAGAAATTTAACTGATTCTTTGTGATATCTCCTCATGTGAAGGAAACACCAAGTAATAGCTTAGCAAAAATACAAAGAAAAACATATAGGGAAAAACTCGGAAAGTATAAATCCAAAATTCATCATATGATAAAAATGACTGCAAACCACTGTGCCTGGAAATGCAGGCTGTAAATTAAATGAATCACTGTTGTCTGTGATGTTTTTCTCACTTTAATTTGCAATGCTTCTACCTATACGGTTAGAGTTGAATGCTGTTTCACCCACATCAGTGGTGCCAATTTCTAGGTCTTGCTGAAACCAACCAGAATTGTCAGAATGGAAGTCTGAGAAAGCAGATGCAACACCATGACATCTGGGAAGCTAGCTCAGTTTCCAGTCTAGTTTTAGAAACTCTCCGAAAAACCAAAAGCTCTTGGTTATCTTTCCCTGCTTCTTAGTCCTACTGTTCTTGCATTAAGAGAAGAATGGCCTTTGGTTGTGCCATAGCTGGAACAGACCCAGACAATAAATATTGTTTCTTTAAAAGGAAAGAGTTCTGGGAGCATTGCTTATTTGCTACTGTTACTATCATCCCTGTCACCCCTACTGAGACAAAGGAACAAGGTGTGAGCAGAGAAGTTTCATGCACTTATCTAATCCAATGCTAACATACTACCTGAAATCTCATGGCATTCCACCTTAGTTTGCAGTGTTTCTTTCTGCAACACTTTCACAATCAGGAATTCCTCATTCTTCACATTCTTCAGGATGAAAGGAGTAGCCTGCATTGCTTCTGATTTTATTTTTTTTTTAAAGCTTTAGGCACCAAGGGAAAATTAGTTGGTATGGAAGCACCTAAGTAAGAAATGCAAACTCCTAACATTGAGAAGAATCTGAGTGAGTTACGTTCTGCTACTGCTTATTGCTACTCTGAACACGTGGTTTCCTATCTGTGCCGACAACTGCGCTCCCTGTTTCACATGCAGGCCTGTTTGGGTTAACAGACTAAGCACCTCAGCCCCACAGAAATGCTAACAACTAGTGTAGTTCATACAGAGCATAACAGTTTTAGCTGTTTCCATCAAATACATGGCATAAAGAGAAAGGAGGGTTACCTGCCTCACATGCTAGCCCAGAACTTCTGTCTAGGGAGCAGAACACCTGGGCTTTCCAAATCTCAAAGAGAAATGAAGTTCCTATTTTCCATAATGCTATCCTCATCACCATACAGGTCAGTCTAGGGAACTGCCCCACAAAAGAAGAGATCTAGTTACCAAACTGTTCTCATGAGTATATGGGGGCTTTCTTTAGTAACTGCTTGCTTTAAAATGGATGAAACACCCTTAGAAGCAAGGAGTGGGGACTAGCACCTGCCCTTTCCCCACTGTGTACCCTAACCTTAATGCACAGTCATGCTTCCTTATTCTGGTCATCTTTTACAATCCCTTGAACCTTGTTATCCCAACTGCATAAAGGTTCAGACTGGGCAGAAAGGAGATAAAACACCACCACTGCCCTCTACCCTGTCTGTAATGGTGCTGTCCCGTAATACAGTAGACGTCTCTAGACCACACGGTACCAAGGAGTCCATAGACCTTAAATTCACTTTGGTAACCACAAATCTGTTACATGTCCTGAATAATATCACTTTAGCTTCCATTAAAGGAGACAGGGATGGATCCATTCAGTGCTGCACAAATGCATATCCTCATTGCCCCAGCTCAGGTAAGGCAGAATTTCTGCAAGCTCCTACTGTGTGGCACAATCTGTTGGCCTATTTAGGCACCCAGCACTTGGCATGTGCTTGTGAATCTCAGGTTAGGTCCTGACAACTCACAGTTGAGATTTTCCACTGTTGAATCCAACCTCCAGGCAGAGTTTTTGTGAAAGTGTATTAAAGTTTCTTTTTGTATCCAGAATTGCTTGGTCCCACACAGACTCTGAATTATCCTTGTTTCAGTGGTTCAGAACTTTAAAACTTGAATTAATTACTCTTCGAT
Source organism: Megaceryle torquata (assembly GCA_024611175.1). Classification (NCBI taxonomy): domain Eukaryota; kingdom Metazoa; phylum Chordata; class Aves; order Coraciiformes; family Cerylidae; genus Megaceryle; species Megaceryle torquata. Next base: position 49,283 of record JANIJG010012224.1, read on the forward strand.
TATAAGTTTCATTAACAGTTTGAAGAGACATGAGACTGTCATAGAGTGAAGAGAAGAAAATAATAGATTTACAAATGTAATAACAGGACAACTTAAACAAGAAGTGTCCTATGTTTAATTGTATTCTGTATTCAATTACATATCTCTGCATGCAGGCTCTGCTTTTTACCTTTCTGGATTTCCAGGAGACTTTTCTAATATGCACATTGACCTTTTGCAAACAGCATAGGGAGAAAAGGGAAAATGTTTAATCAGTTTAACTTTCATTTCAATCGCTGCAGATGTTTCATGCAGCCCACAAAATATCTATTGAAGCGAAGGTTGTTCATCTGTACTGGTGATGCAAGGTGTAATAGAATAGCTAGCTAGGAGCCTAATTTACAAAATGTAGGGCTATAAGCACTATTTCTCTTATCTGATACTTTTTCTTCAAGGAACCAGGAACTTTTTGTATTAATTTGGATGTCTTGCTTTCTGAAGCACTTCGCATGGGATAAGAGAGAGAAGAGAGAAATCAAGACAAAGGAGGCTGAAGTTTGTCCCCGAGGCTTCAGGAAGTTGAGAAAAACTAAACTGTCTCTGCCAAAACTGCATGAAAAGATGCTTGCTGGCCTGCACCATGCAGTTCTTGGCTTTGGGAGTGTTATAGGAGGCACAGTTCAGTATTCACAACAGGGCTGTGCTTACCTCTAGCTATAAGCCACTAAATCTGTGTGTGGATATTTTGGGTATTTTTTTTCTATTACAACAGAGTTTCACTTAGAGAGGAAAGTTTAACTTTTTGGGGTTCTGACTTCACATAAAATCCTACACTTCTGATTACAGCATTTTAGTTTTAACTGAATGTTTTCACTGTTACACATGGTCTACCTCTGCAAATGTAGTAGTAGGACACAATTATGAATGTGAGTGTCTTACCCAAGTATTTCTGTACTCTTACACAACTAGATCTAAATTCAATCCCCCTCTCAGCTCCCTAGACAAAAAAAAACCCAAACATTTGGCTTCCTAGCAAGCTCAATTTGTCCTAGGTCGTTCAGACAAATTATTACAACTCTGTTGTAGTAATTTCGAAGCAGCTTTTTTTGAAATAAAAAACCACCTGTGTTACAGACATACAATTCCTTGTGCTGTGAAACTCTTGCACTAAGTAGCAGAAACAAGCTGAAAGAGCTGCTTCAGGCTGCATACTCTGTTAATTACTTTCTTGCTCCTTACACATCTCAGTGAAGGGATATTGCAGGTATAAGCCAGAAAAACCAAAATCATCCTTTCCCTTTGGCATATAATGGAAGCTTAGAGACACAGAGATGCCACACTGAAATGAGTGCAGCATTCAGTACACTGATGAAGAGTAGGACGAAGGTCATGACATGCAGAGTGCAGCTGAGAGGCAGGTTTGCTCAGTTTTCAATGGTGATCTAGCTGGAGATGCTGCCTAGCAGAGCAGTGAGACAACTAAGTCAGGCTGTTCTTGGTGGTGTACAGTATGATGAGTGATAGACACAGGAAAAAATATCACAATGAAAGCAGTCAGGCATGGGAACACCTTATCCATCTGAGTCACTCATCATTGAAACTATTGAAAACTTGACTGGACAAAGTCCTGAGCAAATGTCCTAGGCCATCCCTGATTTGAGCAGGGGCTGGATGAGATGATCTCAAGAAGTACCTTCATTACTGTACAGTTCCAGCCTCTGCACATGCTATGGTTGCAGAAACAGCCGTGTTTCAACTACAGATGTGCTAGGTGATGCCTACTGTACAGAGCAGATGCCAGACCCACATCAGTAAAGACAGTTTGAGGTTCTACAAGTGAATTCAGAAGCAGCACTAGGCCCTAGGCTTCAGTGCCAACTATTTGCATTTATTCACCGGTGCAAGCTTACAAGCTCTGATGCTCAAAGAAATACTTGAAATTGATCGGTTCTGCTTTGTTTAATTTATATGCAAGAGCAAAGTAATCCAAATACAAGTGACTTCAAACTACCATTAATCTCCCCTCACAATGAAATATTTTGTTTCATCTCAAAACCCAATTTAATAGCTTTGCATTTCTGTCCTACATTTGCATCCATCCCTATACTTCACTTTTGCCATGGTTTTTTCTCTGACACTTCAAAGGAGGAAAATAGAGCAAGCAGTGTAAATCAGACTAAGTTTTTCTTAGGTACCCAACTCTTCATTTAAATTAAAAAGAACTAATATAGAATTCTGTGGTTTCTGTTGCTGCTAATTCCCTACTGGGTTTTATACCCAAAATGATCTCATATAGCAGCTCCAACCAAACATGTGTCTGTGTACTTCTAAGTGGGGGTTCATTATGTAAGATATTGCAATACTTGGATTTTTTTTTTTTGCCATTATTTTACACAAATATGCTTCAAACTTTAATCAGACCTGGAATGGACTTCTGCAAGCCACACAGACTTTAGGATCTCCCTTTTTTATGCAGTTGTTTTTTGCATCTTTTTGAAGGCCTTCACTTCACTAAGCTATGCAAAATAAACATATTATAGTTTAGTCTGTACTGACAATAAAAGACCTGAATATTCCCCTACAATCACACACAAGGCAGAGAAGAACAAAAGCATGTATATGACCAGCACAGAAGCATTTCCTGGGCATGCCTCCTTGTGATCAGAAATAGCATCAGTTTAGAGGGAGTAAGGTTGTTCCAACACCTACAAGTCAATGGCAATATCACCAATTATTTTAGGCAGAGGAGAAAGTGGCACAGCTGCACTAATGGTACTGTTCTCCCTCGTATAGAGCACCTCATTGACTGCAAATCACTGGGTGTCAATATATTTCCAAAGTAATGCATCCATAGTCGTGTCCAAGCTTCACATTCATGCCTCTCCAGGGTACGCTGCAACTCAGACTGAAGAAAATATATTTTCTCCATTTTTCAGTGTAAGAAATTAATATACTACATCTGTTAGAGCTTACACAATCAGATCAGGCACCGTGTCCCCATGCACATGGATGGTGTAATTCAAAGATAGATTTTCTTTAAGCTAGCACTTTTTCCTATCTGAAAATGTTAGTAAATAAGGTGGGGTTTTTCTGTGCAGTTTCCACAGCTGAAAATTCAAAATCTGCTATATTTTACTGCTTTAAGTAATTTACCCAGTCTAGTTCCTCCACAGATATTTTGAGTATTTCTACATTGCACTGGACCCTGACTTAGTGATGTATCTACAGCTGGACCACACACTACTGAGGTAGTAACTACACCATTCAGTCTTGAGGATTGAAGTATTATTACTGCTTCTACTTACCCAAGTCTATTCCTGCACTATGTGGAGCTTAGGTAGAAAAGAGAAGCTGGGCAAACTGTAATGATATCAAAAACTAGTCTAGTGACAACTCAATTTTTTTAATGGTGACAAACTGGAAACAAAAGGTTTTTTTTTCCAAACAAAGAAGCAGAGCAATTATACTACTCACCCAGTGCAAGGGGAAAAAATAATCTAGAAATAAATCTGAGACCCTTGATGCAGAGTTAAATGATTTAATTGCAAGACTACTGTTCTTCCCATATCAAAAAATGGTAATGACCATCTTTCAAATACAGATTTACTGGAGAGATTGAGGGGAAGCCATCTCCACTCTCAGCAGGACTAAATTTTTCCTGATCTTCCATTCCCTTTTTCTCACTGAGTGATGAATTTCATAGGCCCATCTGCCATGCTTTTGATCTCAGAATGCAGAGCTGCACACCTTATATTCAAATGTTTTGAAGACTAGAAACTGGAAATGATAATAATTGCCTTAGGTAATTATAATTTTTTCTATGTGACCTTTTTTGTATGTGTATATTTACTCTATTGACTGTAGTCTCTGAAGTAAAGTGTGGTGAGATATGCTGCACAGACTAAAATAACTATATCTGCTTCCCATGGGTGAAACTGCCATAATCTTTTCTATATTGCCACTAACCGGCCTTATCATCCTCACAAGGGATGCAGTGTTACACTACAACAATTCCAGCATCTTCATTTACATTTAATCTGAGGAGTATCAGGCTCCAAACCTGTATAGGATGATTTTCTTTTAATCCACATCAAAATCTGTTTGAATCTTAAGCTATTTGATTTTGTCTTTTAAAAAAAGAGGAAAAAAAATCTTTTAACACTGAAGAAGCAAAGTCAAGTTTACTCATCATAATCATTTGACTAACAGACTGTGTTCCTTTTTCTTCAATGTTAATCATCACTTTTAGTTTCCTACATTTTGTTACTCAAGGGAAATAAAATTAGTGCTAAAAAAAATTTGTATTTTTCAGGCTTGATGTCTCTGACAAATAACAGTTTTGAACACTTGGCAGAAATTCTCAAGGGTTATAATATTACAGTAGTTTATAAAGGCAGAACTGCAAAATAACTGCAGGATTACTCAAAATAAATTTAAATGAAACAATCAGAGAATAGCAGGGGTTTCAAAGGGTCCTCCAGAGATCATAGAGTTCAAACCCCTGCCAACACAGGAACACCCAGGGCAGGCCACAAAGGAACAGATCCAGGTGGGTCTGGAAAGTCTCCAGAGAAGGAGACTCCATCACCTCCCTGGGCAGCCTGTTCCAGGCTCTGTCACTCTCACAGGGAAGAAGTTTTTCCTCAAGTTGAGGTGGAACTTCCTGTGTTTCACCTTCCGACCATTGACTCTCATCCTATCACAGGGCACCACTGAAAAGAGACTGGACCCTTCCACTTGACACCCACATGAACTGTAGCACTGGGCTATATCTTACATAAGATACACTTAATAGACTTCCAGAGCTTCCTTTTCTCTTTTGGAATGTTGGTGTGATTTTATGAACAGTATCATTTTGGGCTTTGAAGACACAGTACTGGCTTGAAAGCCCAAATTATCAAAAAAAAAAAAAAAAGAGAACAGGCATTGGATGAAGCTCTTAAAATCTTCTTAAATAGATACAGTTCTGTGCTTACGTTTTTCTTAACAAAAAGTGGGGCCATCACTTCCAAATTATTGCCTAAGCAGAAATATGAAAACTCAGGGACCTCTTGAGCGTGCATCTCACAGCCCCTCTCAAGGGGAGTAAATTATATCTTCCTTTCTTCCTCAAGATCCCAGACATCCTTCTTCCTGCCCTCCCCCCCACTCTGACCAAGCACAAGCCACCATGCAGTTGGTTGATTCAGCACTATGGACAAACTTAAATATTCAAAGATGTCTTGGCTGACTGATTTCTCTTTGATCTGCTCAGGGCTAAATATCTACCTGCAGCATCATTGGGAACACAAATTCAGATCTCTAATTCTGTGGGAGGTTTTATACCTTTAAGTTTTTGTCAGATTTGGCTCAACCAGCCAACAAAATTATTGGGGTGACCTGAAGACAGGTAATATGATTTTGTATTACAAGAAATGTTGATCTGTTACACTTGGAGTCACATTTTTTATTGGGTAGTTTAAAGAATTGGAAAAAAAACCCAAAATCCTGAACAAGTATATACTGTAAATCCCAATAAAAGATTGTTAATCATCCTCTAGAAGTACTTTCATCTTCTGGTTCTGTGCAAACTCTGCACGATTATCTAAAAGCTTAATGCAATGCTCCGTGTAACTTTGACCTTAAATTAAAGACAGAAGAATGAAAATACTACATTAGCAGTATTATTTATTTGACCTGAGAACGCCCTGGGATTTATTGTAAATTTGGAGGCTGCAGAACTCCAGAAGAAGCTTTCAGCAATTCACTAATTTACTGTCTTCAGACATGTCCTGACAGGTAGAGACACTGATTTTTTTTTTTATTTTATTGCTCAGACTTGGACTCTTTTATGCTTACATTGGCAAACACAAAACCATTTATAAGCAGAATAAAGAACAACTTTCCAGGAAGTTATTGAGGCTCAGAGATGAAAGGGATAGAGTAGTTACCTATAAATGATTGCATGAGGGACAATTATTACTTAATTTCACACTAAGTGATGTCTTCAGGAAAAAAGTTCAGTATTAGAAAGTAGAATAATGCCCATAAGAAGGTATTAGACTTGTGGATGAGGGAGCACTGAAGAACAGCTACTCTTCTATGAAGTAATACCCACTTGTGTCCACAAGCATGTCTGATGGTCAGCTGGCACACATTTCCCACAGGAACTGCTACCACCACTCTACTTTCAATTGTAGAACTGAATTGATATTTCTCAAAGTTTTGTATCATAACCTTTTGCCATCCACTTTTGATATTTATACTAAATAGCTCAACTATACTATGGAAGTTTTAAATATTTTATTATAGCAGGAACACCTGCTTTTAGAAAAAGTGAAAAATCTGCAGCTGCCTTATAATAACCAGTAGTAAGCAGTTAAGATACAAGAGGTGTGTATATAAAGATTTGAGTTTCTCCATAACATAGTTTGGAGTTACCCCCAAATCTCACTGACAGAAAAATGAGACAGATGAGGGTCCATAGAACTGAATGATTCTACTTTCAGCTGTCTTCCTTTCTACTTCAACACAGGTTATCAATCAAGATACAAACTTAATCCACATAACCACACATAATCTGTCTAAAAGTAAAAGTAGTTTTAAAATAAATCAGTCCTTGTTCTTTTCTTGTTGAAAAGAATTCTTCCCTTAGTGTTTCCTGTCAGATTCTGTATGTGCTTCTGCAGAAAAAGTTCTGTTTTGTTGAAGGAACACATTCTGACAGGAAAAAAACCCCAAACCTTTCCACTGGAAAAGTTAGAACTAACTCAATTCCCTTCCTTGTTGTCGTAGAGAGAGTTACAATATTAACTCCTGCTATGATTTCATCATAACTTTAAACTGGACATGCTACTGTTCTAGAAGCATTGTCCTGAGTCACTTAAATCGCTGCCCCAGAGGTATTTTGCTCACCTAAAAAGCCAGTTAAGTCTGAAGATTTCAGCCTTCCCACATTGAAATCCCTGCTTTTGTAGGTGATGTTAAGTAACAGCCACAGGCACCAGTTGGTATGGCATAAGTGGTAAAGCACGGACAAACCCTAGATGTGCTGCTCCATATCCTTCAGCCTCACCTCCTGCCACGCAACACATTTATAACTGTGTAGAACTTCACAGGGTCTCAGGGCAGCTGCCCCCTGTTCTCCCCAGCCCTGAGCGCACAGGGAGGTCTCATCAGCCCCACTGATACAAGGCACAGTCTGTTGCCATCTGTCCCCAGTTGTGATGCCTCTTCCAATCTAACACAGCCACGTCATGGATTTGGGGGCAGTCACAGCAGTGAAGGATTCCTGCTCCCCTCTAAAGCAAGGCAGTCTTTCTTAGCACAGTAGCTGGTGCAAGGTGACACTGAAAAAGACATTAGTCTTCAGAGCAGTCTCTTCCTCATATACTGCTTCATTACAGACTTCATTCTGACTACAAGCTTTTACAGGTTTGTGCTGCCCACATATACTAGGAAGTCTACATGCCCCGAGGGGTAAGCTGCAGACAGAAAACCACTAGGCTTTAAGTTTTGGTTACAAGAGTGAGTTCTGTAAGATTCTTCTCCCAGATTCATAATTTTTTCATTCTCTGCCATTCAAAAAACATCTAATATGAAACTGATCAAAGCTGTATCATTACCCAATTTCAATCACAAAGATCAGAAATTCAGCATACAGTCAGCAGCATTTTTATCACTTCACACAGCTGGGAGATGTAAGCCATTGCAAATGCAGCACTGGATATATGACATATGTAATACAATGCCATGTAAAAGCTTATTTTTATAACAGTAGCCTTAACAATAACTAAAATTGACTTGACAAGGACAGACTTAATGATGTGGCACTTATTTGAGCTGCTATTCTGTCTCAGGACAGCAAGTAAGAATTGATCCAATCTTAAATGGGTTCTTCTAGCAAGAACTCCCATTAACTTCTTGTGAACCTTTTATAAACTGAAGAGTATTTAAAGTGTTCTAAACCAGTAAACGATGAAAATATAAAATAAGTGTTGCAGAAATATAATCCTGCTGGGATTTACTCTGCAATCTTTCACCTTGCGTGGATTTGAAGACAAGGACTCTTGCCTTTGCAATAGATATAATTTGAGTGATTGATTGCATGGTTGAAAACTTAGTTTAAGGTTTTTGAGATATGCTTTAAGTCAATATATTTGAGCCTCCTTTTGTTTATGGCTCAGTAACTGCCCCACTGGCTTGCTTTCAAAAATGCAGCATTCTGCCTCTGCTTATTGCCAGTTTCTCTAGAAAATTATGTATCCTGCTTAATGATTTTCTTCTCAAAACCTCTTTCAAATTATTTAAAACTCCTTTCAAATAAAGAAACAAATGAAGAAATCCTGTGGGGGAAAAAAAAACTATCACAATGGATTGCAAGACATGTTCTTACCCAAATACAAATTCTCATCAGATTCAGTATAGTCCATGATTCACAAATCCTATGGGATTATTGTAAAGCATTAAAAACATACACATAGGAATATTTTATGTCAGGAAGAACAGTGGGAGAGGAAACTACAGATAGAAGACCATTCTATATAAGGACAGGACTCCAAAGTTTACAGCTTCATAGAATGAAGCAGAATCCATAGAGAAATAAAGATGTGTTTTATTTCCTTAATTTAATTTTATTCCCAGGAAGACACTTACTCAATAACTAAACCCCAAAACAGTGGGAGAACCAACTCACTATGGTTCTAAACCAGTAGAAATAAAGGGACAGTCTTTAAGACATATTCCAGGGTTAGGATGACCCTGTAAGCACGGTGAGAAGGTGGAATTTTCTTCCCCTTCTCACTGGTAAACTTTGCAGCATCTGAATTCATCGTGACTGAGACATCAATTCACATTTACCTGTTTGTCCTAATGTGCAGCCATGTGTAATCATCATGTGCTCTAGAGAAAATTCTCCCTTCACAAAGTGCAATTATCTCAGCATTTTACCTTCAAAATTCTGTGGTAATTGCTTTCCCATCTTGGACTTTTTTTGTACTAAACATCCAAATAGCCTCTTGGCTCTTCCAGTCTTCGCAGTCTCATTTTCAATAGCTTATTTAATTGCCACTTCTATTCCCCATTTAATCAATCATTCATGCCATGTTCAACCCATGCATGGAACATAACCTATTATCTTTAAGTCTCTGTTACAATTCTATTTCAAGTGAGAACACTTCATTAATTTTTCCACATGTGCACATATTTCTTAAATTCATGAAAATATCCTGCCTTCTTTATGCCTATCGTTTATACCATTAACTCTTCTTAGCAGAGACCATGTTTAATTTGTCTCTTCACAGTTGGGAAGTAAATTTCTGAAGTTGAATAAATATTTGTACCTCCCGTATAAATGTAGTTTCTTTTATGTGTGTTGGATCACATTCTGAACTCTGTATTTTTAAGCTTCATGTATGTATTTGGCACTCTGTCAGAAACTAACTGTCTGTTAACAGACATGGTGCCTTCTGAATAGCTGATCAAATGAGAAGATGAGTGACGTAACCATGCATGGATATCACAAGAAAGTTTTTTAGTTCAAGTCACAGACAATTACATTTTGGAAGTCTAAAACAGACAGCCCATTGAGAGCTATATAAGCAAAATAGACAGTCATCTAAGAGGGCATGGCATTGCCAGCTACCCTTCTACACTAAACTGTCTTGCATGCCTATTACTTCCTCAGATGCAGAAGTTATGTCTCTACTAATAGGAATAAGGAGATATCATCTCCCAGTGGTAACCTCAACCCTTCCACATGTCCACAATACAGGAGTAAACTCAACCATGTAGTGTGCTCTCATCCTAGCTCACAGCTTTGTCATAACAATATGGAGTAGATACTCTTCCTTGAAGAGGCAAAACTCAATTTGACATTTCTGATAGACCATAAGCCAACATTTGCACCACATGTATCCAATAACTACGTCTGGGACCTCAGCAACTCATTAGATTAACCTAGCATCCAAAGCCAGCAACCATTATAGGAGTTTTCCTGTCTACATTAATAGTACATCTCTTCCCAAATGACAGTACAGGGAAGAAAAAAAAAAATCACACAAACCACCACACAAAAGACTCAACGCCACCTCTACATTATTCTTTAATAATAATTAGCTTTGCAGAGGTAAGCAAATAAGATATTTAATGTCAGCCATGGTCTTTGAAGGGAAAGGGATAAAAAAGTGCATTAAAAAGTGCATAACTCTAAATCACAAACTATGCTAAGAGCAGTACTTGGTGACTCAGTTCAGAACACAGAAAAGCTGTACATCTTCCAAGATGGAAAGGAAATGTGGAAGAACACTCATGCCTGGGTACTACTGCAGTATCACACCTTCTGTGCTATGTTATATAGTTAACACACCACTGAACAAAATTTGCCCATCTCTTACAGAAGAGCTCTTGATATTCACGTTCTTACAGCTTTGCTACAAGACCTCTAAGAGATGATGTCAAGTAACTTCATCTACAGGCACTCATCTGAATTGCCCAACTAAAGAATTCAGTTGTCGTTATTCCTTTCCAGAATGTTGTGAGAAGAAAGGCATAAACGAGCCTAATCTCCATTCAAGTAGTCTACTTCTCACACTCCAGATAGTTGGGGCTGAAACTCCATCTCTGCACTCAGCTCCCCCGTGGCACTGCTTTAAGCCAGAGTACAGCAATGAGACTACACAAGACCATATCAAATCATGCCTTAAACACACTCCTTATTGAGAGAAGAATCCTTTTCCAAAGTGTTATTTTCAAATTCATTGGACAGGTATATGACAGATTAAATCAACATAAAAAGGAAAGCAAATAAAATACACAGCAGGATTAAGAAACATTTAATACAAAGAATTGGCAAAAAGCTGAATGATGATTTGTCAACGGCTAAAGCATTGTAGGTGGTTGAGGTTATTGTATTTTTCCATCCATGACATCAGGTTTCTTGGCAAATTCTGTAGACAGTAAGCACCTCAAAGCCATTTTTAGCTTTACATGTCATTAGGCTACTGAATCCAATAAGAACATGTACTCTGTGTAGCTCATCCTATAGGATGCGTTTCTCTCATGTTACTGTGCTACAAAGCAGTACAGCAAAATCTGCTTCCTCCTATCCCAAAAATACTTAAAGAATCATCTACATTAAAATGATTCTGTATTCAATATGAACCCCTTATTTCATTTAGAAATGTTCTTTTAGCAGATGTTAAGTGTTCTGTTAAAAGAACCTGTAAAGATGTGACATTATCTGGGAGCCTAGAATCGTACTGGCACACTTGAAAGTATTTGTTATGGTTTTTACCTCTTTTAGTACTTCAAAAATCAATACTGCTGAGAGTGTATGAAAAAGATTGCACCACTGTCAGCTGGACAAGAGTGTAATTATCTGACAATTTCTCCACCACTTATACCTGAGGGCACCACTAAAGCAGAAGTAGGGCTAAAAGGAGAGCCTGGTTATTTGTGAGAAATGGCAGGACAAGTGAATAATTTAACTACAACCTACACACATTTTCAGAACAACTTTGGGAGGAGATAGTATCAGCCTGAAGTTTGACTAATGTCCAAGATGAAGTTTGATGAATTTCCAGAGGACTGTAATTACCAACTGTAATATCTACCAAGCATAACAGGGAAATAAAACCTGATGACACAAGAGGCCCCTTCTTGTACAATGTTATCTACTAGAATTACCAAATGAATAGTTTTAACTGGTATTCAGCAGGAGAGTAGAGACTGCAGCAGGAGGCTCTAAATCTACTGCATTTGATTGTCCACTCACCAGACTTGGTCCTTAAGTATTCAGTATTACATTCACAAAAAATATTTGTGTGCCTTACATTGTCATTTAGTCATTTAGCATTTGTTGACTTTCAAGGAAGAGAAGCAGTGAAACCTCTTTGTAGATCTAGAGCTTAACTCTTACAAGGAGTAATGCATTTCTAATTTACTGGTATGTAAAGGATGCACGAAGCTACAAAACTCCATCTTTTATTGGGGCTTTAGTGTTACCTTCAAAACTGCTCAATAGTTGTACTGGTAAACAGCAGGACTCTTCAGCTCATGAAGAGCTACTTACTTTTTGTTAATAAGCAGAAAAAACATCTGTTGAAACACTGTCATCCACTGCTTAGTCTCAACAAAGTTCTTCTCCAAACACATAGCTGAAGAGCCCTAGCTGTGATTTGCTTGGTACATTAGCAGTGCAAGAAGCTCCACTGCCCGTTAGAAGTTGCCATTGCTCTTGCTAATAAATCACCAGTTGAGGATTCCAAATGTAGGAGCTTTCTCTCAGATTTGACAAAGCAATAGAAAAGAGATTATAGAAGTTTAATAAAAAATTAAATTAGAGTCAGGAAGCAGATGGAAACCTGCTATAACATCCAGCACAATTTTAAACAGAACATAGTGCTAGGGCACAGAAGAGAACACAAAGCAATACTGAATCTCAGGATTCTCTGGTGCTGGTAGGAATCAAAATAAAGCACCTAAGGAAGATTATAATGTTTAGTGGTTGTGGAGGAGCTGAAGAGGGAAATCAGAATATTCAAGAGACATGTTACTGAAAGGCAATGTGGAAGAAAGGAATTTTGAATGACTACACAAGTAAAAAATAACTACATTACTGATAGCACGATTCATGGGATTTCTGGGTTGACACTAGGTTAGGAGTGAAAACCAGGGGGAAGTTTTGCCAAATAACCAAAGGAACGTGTTTCTCACACTACACAGAGGTTGAGGATTTAAAAGACCAGGGTAACAGGAGGTATGAGTAGATGCCACCCTCCATGCTCATACTTGCCTATCAAAGAAAATAAAAGAAAGGTATTATCCAGGAGCAAACAGTGCTTTGCTCCTTGCCCATCTCCATCAGTCAGAATCCCTGAAAAATAGGGGGTCTTTGCTAGAGACCAAACAGTCATTAATGACTGAACTGGAAAGTTGTAACATAGAAATTGCCCAGAATTCCATCTGAATTGATTACTAGTCTGCTGCTTTATAACTCTGGAAAAACTATAATTTTAAAGATAGACATAAATCATCTGCTTTTGCTGATAAAAGTCACTGCTCTTCATAAACTGCTTAATCATGAACTTACTAGTGCTTTTGATTAATGATTGGGGAGAGGAAAAAAGTAATATTTTATCTGACTAAGAAATAGCAGTTTTGTAGCACTGAGAGCCATAACCAAGGTAACTCTGTATCAGAAGGGAAATGATTTCTTTCCAGCTTTTACAGCACTGATTGAGCTTTTAAATGCTAAATAAATCTTTCCCTACACTGCTAAAACTTTCATTGTTCCAAAACCAGGTTTAAAAGTGAGATATAAAATACATTAGCAAAGTCATACAGGAGGTGTGTAAAAAAATTAAAAGAAAGCCCTATTTTAACCATTCCTTCATTGAAGGCCCTTTAAAAGCATCACCATCTTCCTCCCCACAAGGATGACATGCTTACAGAGTACAGGAAAGCAGTGGCCACAGATGTTTATTTGCTAAGTGCTTTTTTATTCTTTTCCCCACAGGTGCTTGCCTTGCATCTCTGCATCCTTTTTCATCCAAATTAAGCCATGTGTTCATCTCCCCAGTCCATCTCCAACAAAAGCATGTCAAGCTTTTATAACCAAGATGACTGAAAAGTAAAGCAGTGTTAGGAAAAGGGTAATGGCACTACATCACTTTAGTTATTACATTTGCTTCTGCTTCTTCCACTTCTCACATTTATTAAAAAGGAAGCTTCAAGAGCCCACAAATATTGAACATGGAAGTCCAAATTATTCAGATCCCCTTTAGATATTTTTCAGTGTAAATAAAAATTTAATCCTTTAAGTCTTTCCCCTGGACTTACTCCTATAAGAGAACCTAATTGAGGAATGTTGTGAGGACACTGGTCAGGCACCAAGAAAAAGATTGTATATTGAAAGAATTCTGAAGAGATACCTTTTCCATTGAAATTGTTTTTAATGAGGTGTTTTTCCTCCCCCCCAATACACATTCCAGTACTGCTTACCAATTAAGGTAGTGAGGATACTAAATTGCTAGTTTGAGATTGTGCGGTCTTCCAGGAGGGGCTACAGGAGGCCTAATTCTTGTAGTGACCTAACCCTTGCCTGATACTCCTTCAGGGAGGTCTCGTGACCACATTTCCTGAGGGGCTGTTCTTTTTAGCCCCAGGTCTAGAGACTTTTTAGATATTCATTTAAGTGAGGGAGAGACTTTTGAGCACTACCCTACTTGATAAAGTTCTCACATGATGAGTTACATTTTAGGCACTAACACCCTGTTAGTAAAGAAATTCTGCCCACAAGGACAAAAGTAATACAGGCATAAACATCTACTGCTAAGGGAAGTTTACTTTCTACTAGCAGACAAGAACCATTCCTCACCTTTTATTACGCTTGCAGACCAGTGGCATAATTAGACATGAGTGGGCCTCCATCTTTATCCTTATGCCCCATTCCTTTGATTCACATGTTACTTTTATGACAAGAGGTGCCATTAGGCTGTCAGAATTTGGGCAGGTTGACAGTCAATTTTGTCACCTCCTCCAATCCACCCATGATGTTATGATCTGATGATAGTATTGCACAGATCTAGAATCTGGTGAAGGCTACAGGAGATGAGCCTTTAGAATATGGCTCCTCCCTTAACTAAGTAATTTTATAGAGAGAAATGTGACAAGGAATATAAAACCTGTGGCAATAGGCTGGAAAAGACAGGGTGCTGAAGTGTTTCCATCTGTTTATTTCCTGTAAGCTGAACAAATGCTATTAATTGGATTTGACACATAAAACTAAATTTGAAAGGAAAAAAAAATTAGTCTGCATTCCTTGAAGACCCAAACCTTTAGGATTATTGTGCATTTCCAGATTCCTCCAGACTGTAACACCTATTACTGCCTCAAACTTAGGATGCAAAGGCTGATTCTGGTTCATTTGTGCCAGCGCATAAACTGCCACATAGCAAAAGCCTTAGGAATCAGTGCAAAAATGAGCTGTATTGAAACAACGAGCAATCATCTTTCAAGTAACCTTTATTATTTCTAGAAATACCTCACTGAATGCTACAGTTATCATGAATACATGTGGCCATGACTGTGATAATATACTCAAGGAGACATATTGCCACTAAAAGCATCAATTAATTTTATTATGGCATAGTTAGTGACATAATAGTATCACCCTAGTTTAAAAAAAACAAAAAGACAATGAGTAGATATTAAATATCTGAGCTCCAGAACCAATTTTTAAAAGACTGAGAAAAAGTCTTAAAAAATTTAGGAGGATTAACAAATTAGTGCTGTAGTTTGTCAATCCACAAAAATAGGCAAAGTTGTCAAATCTTAGTCTGCAGAGGGAAATAGTAATCAGGCAGAAATTAAATCTAGCACTTATTATTTCAGAGCTCTAAAGAAAGATGTACTACTCTTAGCTGTCAAGATCCTTCAAGCAAAGAAAAACTGAAGAAAGATACCTATGAAAACTCCTGCACCTTACACTTGCATCATGGGAAGATCTGAACAGACATGTGTCCTTGTTTGAATTAGAACAGAATAATTCTGTTCAGTAATTTTACTTTTCAGCTCTTTTCTAACTGCACCATCTGAAGTTAACAGCAGATTTTTGCAGACAGTGGCTGCTTCCAGCAGTGATAACGCTCAGTGTTTAGAGTGACTGCCCAGGGTTGGGGTGCAGACCAAGGCCACTGCTGGATCTTGCGCACCACATGGGGTTGCAGAAAGAAAAAGGCCACACTTGGGAAAGGAGCAGACAGGACAGGAGACCCTAAATTGACCATCAAGGGATTTCATCCCATATACATCATATTCTGTATAAAGCTGAGGGATCACAGGGTCAAACTCTCCAACTCCACCCAAGGAGGAGTCTGTTCTGTCTTCAATGCATGTGCTTCTGAATCCAGGTGCAGAATCCAGCTCCTGAAGCCTGTTCCTGTCTAATGCTGGCTCCAGTCTGAGACTTCCCCAGTGCCTGCTCCACAGCATCAGTGGTGACGGTGACACGACTGCCATCAGAGGAGTTGGGTTAAATACTGGTTTTGTATTTGTGTATTTTCCATTTAGTACTATTTCTTTTCTAATCACTAAGTCTCTCTCCCTTATTCCCTTCCTCTTCCCTTTTGAGAAGGAAGAGGGGTTAAAGAGAGTCTGTTATTTGTCTAGTGGACAGCCCTGACCCTAAACCATGATAACGTGAAACTCAGACTTTGATCTTTTTACTATACTACACTTCATTTAATACAAAATATAAAACTTCTGATGATAGCTATTGATCTGTACATTCAAACAAAAGCAGCAATTGACACTGCCTGTTGAGGAATGCTAAGTCATCCTTGGAACTCACTTTTTGCCTGTCAAATACAGTGGTAGTTAAATCTGGATTCACAAGGCTTCCAAGCATTTTATGTACCAGGAAAAAGAACAGCACAACAGAACAAGCAGTCCAGAAAAAAAAGACGACACCTTCAAGAACAGTCCTGAGAAAGGAATCTCTTCCCATTAGCAGCTGTCCTAATTATTTAAATAAAGTCATGCTTCTTTTGTATCTTCTTATGATTTAAGTACTGTAGTTTAATATAGCTTCAAACAAGGTGGTAGAAAAGTCCTGCCAATTTTTTTAAGCAGTGATTACAAAACAAAGGTGCCTAGGGCATTTAAATTAGCTCACTTTCTACACCATCTACTTATGTTTCAAGGAGAATAATCTCTTATGTTCTAAACTTGCACAAGATCCACTCTGCAAGTCCCTTGTTTCAAATTTTTCTTCAAAGGACTTTAAATCCAAAAGTAAATATTCTCAAAAGTCTAGAAAGCCAATGCATATGCCAAATTTTTAAACAGAGGAGCAGTATTTCTTTGAAACAAAAAAAAGTACATAAATATAGGATGTACCCCACCTGTATCTAGAGAATGTATGAGACATGCTTGAAATTTTTGCAGCCTTTAGGGTTTACCATAACTACAGCCTATTTGAGCTCTGCTTGAAGCCAAAACAGCTAAAAAGCTAACTGGACACAGGCTATCAGCTTTGCTGCTGCACTCAATCTCCTTACTTAACAGTGCATCATTATATTTAATTGACCAAAGTGCTTTTAGCATGTTCAGAGCCTGATAAAAATAACTAAATAGCTACATTGCAAAGAAGAGAAATGAAATATCAAAGCAGATTAATCATTCTATTAGGGTCAGGAAGGGAAGTTGTACCAAAACCTTAGGTTTGTTTTGGTCTGCTTATTATTTATGAAATCATATCACATGAAGGGTTTTCAGGCATGTTTTTATGTCTGCTACATTCTTTTTTGCATGCCTCAATGATAAATTTAAACCAGCATGAACACTACAATTAAAAAAATGAATTAAAACATTGTTGCTAGGGAATTTTTTTTAGAATACAAATGTGCATAATTTTATAGAAATTCTTTGGAGATACATATTATCCTTTAATAAATGCTATATATTTCCATTGTATTATGCTTTATGCACAACTTCACCATTTCTAATAAACAAGGAACAAGATTACCTACTTAGAAAATTTCATAATGAAAAAACACTTGCTAAAAAAGCTTGTTCTGCAGGCATAGTTTGTATGTAGTAATTGATTAAAGTTCCCTGCATTAGCCAATTTAATCCACTAAAATTTCAGTTTTTCTACTATCTTGTTTTCTAGGATTTACTCTGAGATTCTTCTGTTAGGAACTGATACAACAAGAGCACGGGAGGCAGAATTTCAGATCAAAAAGAAACTATTATCCAGACCTGCATAACTAAATGAAAATTCCTTAGATATTAGTTAACTAAGTCAATCACTAAGCTTAAACACAGACTGAAGCATTACCAAAACTATATTGCTTTTAAGGTAAACCAGAACACAGGCTTTAAAAAAGGGGGGTTCCAAGCTCCTGCTGTACCTAACAACTATGAAATCATGCATGCAGGGGCTTCTCAGTTACAAGACTGAAGCCTGGGCAACTATTGTGTACATCAGAAATGTCAGTGTAGCAAAAAGGCTTGCAAACTACCTAATGAAAATTGTTGGTTCATTCTTACAGTTACTACTATGGTAGAATAAGGATTAGATTCTTGCCAGACAACAGAAGCCCCAAGGAGACTTCTATTCATTGAGATGTACTCAATACTTCAATTGCTACATATGCAACTACAGAAATAACTCAAAGGAGTACGCTTCTGAATTTCTCAATGCCTTGATGACGAGCATAAATAAATTATAAGCTGTTAGCTTGAATTTGGAGCATAAAGTGAAGGCACAGACTTGTAATAAAGTAAAATTAAGGACAAGAGACAAGTTGTAATGATCACTGTTAACAGACGCCGATTCATCATCGCACTAGAGGTATAAATAAAACTCAAATAACTTAAACCATGCTTGATTTTATGGAGTTTTATATAAGATGACCCAAAGCCTATAGAAACTCAAAGTTATGTCCTAATTATAAACTCTCTAAAATTTGCATTTTACTAATTTTTAGGACATTCAGTTAAAGCTTCTCATCAAAATTGTAGCTATAACTGTAAATCCATTGGAAAAAAAAAAGACAGATTAAATTATACCCAAGCTTTAAAATAAAAGGGGGAATGAAACCAAGTAAGGCTGCTATAACAGACTCCAACAGAAAGCCTTTTAGTGTCATTCACTCAATAAATGACTAAAAAAACCCCTTTAAAATAGTTCAGGACTCCACAGAAATTAAACCTCTTGAGATCTCATGTAATCTACTGGGTAGCTGATGACTGTTGGTCAATTAATCTTTTCAATTTCACAGTTAAGCTACAGGTGTCTTTAAGGCTTAAAACTTCATTACTAAATATAAACTAAATGCTTAATACCCAATACATAGAAGATTAGCCACTGATTTATTCTAACAAGAAAGTGTTCACTGTCCCCTGGATTTGTGCATGAAAAGTTGTCTGTATACAGAGTAACTGTCAAGAGTAGAAATAACTTAGTCTACAGCATAAACCAGAAGTACTAATAGTGAGAAAAAGCCACCACTGAAACAGACTGTACAAGGAATTTCTGTAAGGCATTAATCAGACCTAAACCTGATTAAGTGTCTAATTGGCTTAATTACTAATGGCAAGAAAACACATGCTAGATACCTGTTCACACTAAGAGTTAGAGGCTTCAGGAGAGCTGAATAGGCAAGATGTTTAAAAAACTAAAAGCAGTATTTTCTAGACCAAAATTATCACCTGAGGAAGTAGACTGCAAGAATGAACCACCTCCACCACCCAAGGCATCTACAGGCCAGGTAAAACTTTTATTTTTAGTATAGACTTCATAGTACTACCTTTTGTTTAGAAAATATTTATGTAATTAAGTGCCAAAGGTTAGCTTTTCACTGCACACGCTATCAATCTTTATTTAGCCAAAATCAAATGCCTTTATTCTCATCCTCCCTCTCACCTTTTCTTTGAGGGATATATAGATTTCCTCCTTTTGCACGTTGCTTTCCAAATAGCTCTAACCTGAAATAGTACAAGCTTATGAAAAGTTTTGATCAATATTGCAAATGAAGAATGAGAAATACAAGTATGGCTGCTTTTAATGTGCTGAGGTAGTCATCTTGCATCTTTTCCCTGATGGCAGAAAGTGATTATTGGAACAGCACGAAAGGTATGTGTCAGCCTGCTTCCTGATAACTGCTGGAAAGGCAAAGTAATTTTGTAGCTTTAGATATTTTCTTTGGGTTGGTTTTACTATTTTGAAAAATACAGTGTCATAATAACAATATACTGTAGATTAATAAGTAGTTCTTTACTGTAAAGGTTAAGTCATTCATTTTAATTATTGAAATAGTTAAATAGATGGTACTTCATTTGTTACCTTTGAATTTTCATCTTTTTCCCAATAATATCTTGGAGTGTTGTTTCTTTTAACCTTGAAATAAAAAAAATTGTTGCAAAATGGCAACAGTTTAGGGTTTCACCAAATAATGAGGAAAGTAAACCAAGCTCTATTATCAGCTTAAGCTATTAATTTGAATTCATATTTAATGAAACAATTGAAATTCCAGCATTATAAGGTTAATTTTAACTAAGCAGTGTTTAGCACATTCACAACAGATGAGCATATGAAGACTGTCTTAACTTCTTGGAGCCTTGGTTTACTTGTACAAGAGTTACTTAAAACTGAAATGTATGGAAAACTGATAGAATCATAAAGGTTTGTAAGGCTGAATAATTTCCTGGGATGGATGTTTTCCTGACATTTGACTTGTCATTATTATAAACATGGAAAACACACCAATGAACAAGCATATCCACACAAAGTGGCAAATACCTCTATGTTCAAATCTCATGTACTGCAGATTTGCAGGCACAGTATTGCCCATGCTTCTTCTAAAGTTCTGCACGTCAGTTTTGTTAGGTCAATAAATATTCTTTTGAAAGAAAAATCATCCTGAATCTCAACAGCTGAATTCTGTGCAGCTTGATACCTCACTTGGTAAACTTAGGAAAAAACCTAGAATTTATATTTCCCTAGAGACACAGATTACTCTTTTCACCAGAAAAATTCCATACAACAGCCCAACACTCAGATCATATCACCATCAGCCTCCACTATTATAGATACTGTTCAGGTGGAGGCAGAAGAATGGGTCAAGGATTAAGACATTTTCTACTTGCAAGGAGATAGCTTCTAAAAAGGAAAGTAGAAATGTACATAATATCTGGTAAATGTAGAACATTATTCTCACATTAATGTTCTTATGCTATTAGCAGCAAGTCTGAAAGAAAAGAAAAAATCCTTTACAACAAAACTTCATGCAAGTAGCTCTAGTACACACAGATTGATTGGGCTTTTCATTGTCATACGTGTATAATTTTATCTATATTTTAGAAATTCAGTGATGGATTCTCTGAGTAAAAGCAGCAGGGATAAACCAAATGCTTTCAAAGAAAACCAAACCCCAAGTTACACTCTGAACCTCAGACAAGGTTGAAGAGGGGGAGAAAAAAGTGGCTGAATACTTAGTCTCCTAAAGTGGAATAATATTCCATGGGCTTAAGCCATCTCATTTCTTTCTCTACTAATTAGCACAGGTTAAATTCATTCTGTCTGGAATAACTTGATTAGCACTATGCTGTTACATAACACTGAACACCTAGTATTCCATACACAGGGAGTCTTGTGTCCAGTTTTGGGCTCCTCAGTTTAAGAGAGAAAGGGATCTACTGGAAAGAATCCAACAGAGAGCTACAAGGGACTTGATCATCTCCCTTGTGAAGAAAGGCTGAGGGAACTGTGGCTGTTTAGTCTTGAGAGAAGACAGAGGGGACCTTATCGAGGTCTATAAATACCTGAAGGGTGAGTAACAAATAGAAGGGGCCATTCTCTTTTCTGTAGTGCCCAGCAACAGGACAAGGAACAACAGGTATAAACTTGAGCATAGAAGGTTCCACCTCAAGATGAGGAGGAACTTCTTCACTGTGAGTGACAGATCCTGGAACAGGCTGCCCCGAGAGGCTGTGAAGTCTCGTCCTCTACAGACTTTCAAAAGCCATCTGGATGCATTCCTGTGCAACATGCCCTAGTTGACCCTGTGCTGGGGGGAGGGGTTTGGACTTGATCTCTCAAGGTCCCTTCCAACACCCTACCATTCTATGTACTTCTCACTCCCTCCTCCAAGGTCAAGAGGAAGCACGGTACAAGTATATAAGGATATGGTTCACAGATCTAAGCCAGTAAGTGTGTGAGGAAGTTTGAGGGGTTTTTTATTTGTCAAAGTTGATACTGTGTCTTTTGTAGAGATGGGGATCTGTCATTGTGGTAAGGTAGATCAAAACATACCAATTTATTAGCCCAGAAGAAGGTTTACGCAGTATGACTGATTCAGAGGTGCAGACTGTCTTACATGTAGCAGCACTGAACAGGTCAGCCCTGACAAAACTCCAGGCTAAGTATCTGGGCTTGCAGAGCAGATGAAGACATCAGTTTAACATCCATCTCCTTTTGCCAACCTATCTACAAAGTCTTGTCTAAGAACACACAGAACACTCGGGAACAAAGCTCAGTGAGTGTCAGTTTAGTTAATCACATGCCTAGGAGAACACTGCAAACATCAAACCATCCTTATAATTCTCTGCACCTTCATATCTACAATTTCTAATCCTGTTTTTTTTTTTTTAGGGTGAAAATAAAAACACAGGTGAACCACAAAAAGCAGAGGCCAATGAGAAAGCAGAGCCTGCTCCAAAGCAGCAAGGTCAGTAATCACAGAATCACAAAGTAAGCTGTTTGAATATTTGAAGATTATCTGAGCAATA
Organism: Megaceryle torquata; assembly: GCA_024611175.1. Lineage (NCBI taxonomy): Eukaryota > Metazoa > Chordata > Aves > Coraciiformes > Cerylidae > Megaceryle > Megaceryle torquata. The sequence continues at coordinate 71,537 of JANIJG010012224.1, forward strand.
TACACACACACACACACACTCTACAGAGGACTGTAAATAAATGGTTCTTCCAATTATTTTTTTTGCCAGGTCCTGATCTTGTTTTTTATTTGTGGAAGAAATAAGGAACTCTGAATTCCCACTGACCCCAAACCAATGATTTGTTACAGAAATGAGCACTATGTAACAATAGTAAAAGGCAACTATCTTTCAAGCACACAGTCCCTTCATGAGTCTATTTCCTCTTTATATAAAGTGAGGTTTCTAAGGAGCTGATTTACAGAAAGTCTAGTAGCTTTTAAAATATACAGCTTTCTTTATGTATCTTTTGGCTATACTTCTCATATTAAAATTTAGAAAAACTTTTTAACTATCTGATATTGAAACCTTTTGTTGAACAGCCATTCAAAACTTTTCCCAAAAAGCAAAACAGAACTTTTTAAAAGCAATGCCTAACAAGTGATTTGCCATCACCATTCACGAGATATCCAGGACAAGAACACAGGAATGTAGAGCTCAGGGCAGTTAATACAAGGTAATCACTTGCCTCAGCAGCTGGTTGCTGAGAACAGTGGTAGCTGGCCATGGCTGTTCTGCCCTCCTCTTCCTCCACCTCCCAGCAGCCAAGTCTATTTTGCTTATACCAAAGCCAAAATGATTCCTGCAGCAGCTATCAAAATAAAGGCTCAAGATGAGTGAAGCAACAACTATTGCTGGACCATGTTCCCTCTTCCCTCCCCAGACAGTATCAGTGGTGCAGCCCTTTCCATTTCTGTTGTCTAGTACTGGAAAAAAACGCATCAAGTCCAGCTTTCCTGTCACTTCATGCTTTTCCCCTTGGGAGAACAACTTAGGTTCATTTCACTGGAGCAGGAAAGCAAAGGCTGAGGAACCTTTAGCTTTCTGTGATAAAAATGATTTAAGGAGAGAGAGGCAAGTAGAAAAAGACTATAAGGAAACTTGCATAATCCTTACTTGTGCTCTGTGTAATCAAAACAAGTACCACACTTCCTTTCCTCATACAATGAGGCTTTAAACAAAGCCAGTTTCATGTAATTATCTTTTTATACAATGGCTGTAGCACTAAATCAAGAAAAAACAAAATCTCACATGAATTAACTGCAGCAATAAGCCAACAATAGAATAAAAAAACAAATCTGATGTTTCACGGCTTTTTGGCAAAATTGAATTGCACATGCTATCCCACAAGAGAACAAAGTATCATTACAGAAAATTGGTTTGTTTCCATCCAAAATCTGATCTAATCCTACAGATTAATGCAATTCATGAGTCTGTTTTGGGAGGGTTCTTCAAGTTTCACTTTCAAAAAGCCACAAAACAGTTTCTCTTTTTCAATGTGGGTATTGAGTTAGACAATACCCATCCAAGCCAGAGAACTTGCACAGCACCACACCTCAGGTGAAGCTTGAGAGTTCCAGTACCCCATACCTAAGTCCTCGTCACCTGATCTGGATAAGGAACTCCATTATCTCTGGGCACAAAAGTGAGGCTGGTCTCAAGCAGTTTATCAAGCTTCCTGTGAAAGCTCTAGCAAAACCTGGTGAAATTTTTATCAGACCTAAAAATCATGTGGACAGCTGCTAGAAGAAGAAACTAAGACTATCTGTGGGTAAGCAAAGGACAAGAGACTAGAGAAAGCATTTCTGCAGTGTACATACAAATTTGGAGACAATTATTAAAAGCCCAGCCAGGGCTCAACCAACACTAGTTAAGGGTGAACAATTAAATAGAGAAGATAAAATTAGTTAGAAAAAAGCCTCTCCAAGATCTCTTATTAGTTTCACTGGTATAACCACAATAAAATAGACCAATAAAGGTCTCTAATCATAGTGCTATTCTGCAGCTCGATAGTCCTCAAACACAAACCAACAGACAGAGTAGAGCTACCTTCCCTCCCTTATGTGGCCAAAACCAGCCACCACCTTCTTCCTTTCTCTTAATACTTCACAAGGCAGCACAACATTCCCAGCACAGATGAAAAATCAGCAGGAGGTACAAGTGGAGCCCATTTGGTTAAAACTTGGCCACTTACATCACTCAGCAACACCTGGTACTTTTGGCTGCTTTGTTGGCTACTCATTGCCTCATCTCCACCTACTCAGTTTGTAGTCTCACTAACTTGTTCTGGGACTAATTCTCTGCATAATTAGTTCCTTCTAATTATTTCTCTGTGCTTAATTTGTTCTATAATGGATTAACTTTTAAATTTACTCCCTGCATATCTTTATGGACTTCATGTGATTCACCTATTTACAGGTTCTCCATGATACTGAATACAATTGCTATAGTTTTTGTGTATTTATCACCTCCCATAACTAACTGGCTATACAAATGCCTCAGTTGTTCTATGTACTGTTGTTCAATAGCTCTGTTGGTGATCATGCTATTTAGAAGGCCCCAGCCAGCATCCACCTGCTAGCTGGTGTCTGCATTACCATTCTCTATATCACAATTTTAGTTGTTCTCCTAGAAGGTCCTTCCAGTATGATTCTTTTCAACTCATCCCTTTTCTTTCCCTTTCTCTAAGCACTCTCAGCACATTTAAGTCCTACTCTTCTGCAGTGTCCTCGTTTCCTTTCATTTTTCCCCTCACTAGAAACTGGCCCATTTCCAGTATTCTGATTTTTGGTCTTCCTCCATCTACTAAAAGAACAAGAGTCTCAGATTTTGGGTTTTTTTTTCTCCCCTCAAGATTGACAGATGCATTTATTCAGCTTTTACTAAAGTTCATATCAACATCTGTTCTTGGTAGGACCTGAATGAGAAAACTAGACTAAAGCTACCATAGGTGCTTCTATACATGCTACAATTGCACCTCTGACAGAAAGAGCCTCCCATCTGGGAGATTACCATGTTAATTTTCAGTGGTATTAGTGTCTTCAGAGCCTAGATGCTTTGAAAAGTACATAGGGGACACAAAAGATCACATGCCTGTCCACAAATGAAATGAAAGTGCCACTCTATAGCATACAAGATTTTGGGGGCTCTGACAGAACCAGAAAAATCTTGAGAAGCCTGGACAGCAGTTAAAACCAAACGACACAACAAACCCAACAAAGAATTTTAACCAGCATCCCTGAACACATAGCACCTTAAAGGAAGTACTACTCAAAATGTACTCGAGTCCACTCCAGACTCCCTCCCAGAACACACTGCTGTTCAGCAACATTAACTTTGCCACTAAACATTTGACTAAAAATAAAAGCAGTAGAAGCTGCTGACAGATGCCACTTCTCATATATTAACCTAACTGGTTATGAAAGAGTGGAGGTAAACAAGAGAGCATTTTTGCATTAATGCAAAAACCTGTGACTTCTGAGAAGACAGAGGAAAACACAGAGCCTGGAACCAAGATGAAAAAGTTAATTGAAACACTAACCTTGTAGAAGGAATTAAGAAATTCCTACTGCCATCAGAGTTCTATTACAACATTGTTGAATCTTTAAAAGGAAAAAAATTTCTCACAATGCACATTTGACCCTATTGCAAATAAACAAGGCCCAGAGCCAAAATTTCCTCTTCTCAGAGGGAAATAAAGCTTATACATTTACTGAGGGTACCACAATCCTGTTGCTGTGCAACACTGGCTAACTTCAGCTCATTAGGCACTAACTAATCCACATGGACTACAACTGATTTGTAAGCCCCTGAGAAAGGAGATTTGAATTAAATGTGAAATTTTGCAGTAAAAACCTGCCCTTGGCCTGTTATGAATCTGATTTTAAGCTGCTTAACAAAACCTGTCCCCTGGAATCTCAAAATCCAGGGTTAAATAAGTCAATTTGTTGTTTTTTTTTTTTAAATACCATCAAGTTCAGCATTTTAATATAAAATACTGCAGCTCAATGAACCGAACCTGTAAACATAAGAGATTTTAAAATAATAATCTTACTCTTTTTACTCTTATCCTTTACACTTTTCACTGGCACTCAGTCAACAGGCAGATATTATTCCCATAAAAAAAGTATTTCTTAAAGATTACCAAGAACTTGATTATGATTAATCAGCTTGCTTCCACTCCTGCTGATCTGAAAGGAATTAAAAGATTTCACATCTTCCTTTTTTCACATGAGTGACAGTGTTAAATGCTAGGAAAACAAACCCAGTTTCTTCATGGAATCATTCTTTACATGAAAACCAGATTTTATAACACTTCTGTTAGCCACTGAATTTGAGGGTTAAGATGAATTTACTTTCTGCTTCTTTTAATTCAACCCCACTGATTTTTGAACAGTTCTCCCCTTCACAGAGCATTTGTTAGAAATTTACTTGGGCAGTCAAAGGTGTGTATTTTGTAGTGCGAGAGCTGAAGCCTCTTCTCTTCATCTATAGGTTTTCTGTGTGTGAATTTTTCTTGACATCTTCACGACTCTATAGCCATCTTTCAAATATTTATGGATGTAGCTCAAGAACCATTTTTTTTTTTAAGTTTGTGATCTTCCCTTTCCCTACAGAGATTGTAATTCCAAAAATGGATTGTCTTATTCAGGAGTCTGTTACTCTAACTAGTGTGTCTACAGTGACATTTCAGATGAAGAATGCCCTTCTAAAACATATCTACTAGTTGTCCCCCACTGTGCTCTGTTTTTTCACCAAATACCCTCTGAATGCAAGACTTAAATCCTTTAGTATAAAACTAAACCAGAAGCAGCAATCTGAGTCAACCCACTTTACTTGAGCTGCTGCTGATCATTCATTTCAGAGAAACACAATAGACCTGGCTGGAAGTACAGCTGGTTCATACAGCTATAGCTTGGTTGCCTGGCCATCAGCACCATTTCACTGTTCTGATTATGCTTATCAGGTTGTATTCTCTGCTAGCACAGATGTAACTAGAGGCAACTATCATAACAAAACTCCTCAAATAAGAAAATGAAACGTTGAGATTAGCCTTGCTGTCATTCTTGAGCATGTGGCTTTTTGGCTGGGGAAGTCAGGGCAGGGAGAACTGGGAGACTATGAACCATGAATTCAGAAGGGAGAAGAAACTGCAGCAAGTGCTGAGATTTGGGTTGGTTTTTTTTGCATCATCTTTTCTACATGTCAACCACCAAACCACAGGAGGATTGTGTGCCAAGGAAAACACAGCCTCAGTAAGGTGATTTGTAGAAAGAATTATAGCATTTTAACAGGTTAAGGTCAGTTGCAACACTCACAAATTAGTTATAAATAGCTCCAAACCCCTTTTATCTTCTGTAACTACACCTCCTCTGCAGTTTTCTAACAGAGGATGTCTATGAAATTCCTAGGAGAAATTTCATTTCACTATGAGAATGTTTTCACTGTGCTAGAAAGCTGAAGATGTTTGAAAAGTCCCCCCTTCCTAAAAAAATCCTTTTTGACTGCAACTTTCAGAAAAGCATTTTGAACCTTCATAATAAAATGGTAAGAAACATTTTTCATCCTTTCTTGAAACTTCCTGGGAACAGGAATAGCAACAGTCCTCCTTGGAGTCCTTGCTTCCCTGAATGTGTGCTATTCTGTACCTTGAAAATTCACAGGCAGATCCTTCTGGCAAGATGAAACATTCCCTAGTGGTGTATTTTCAAGATTTTTTCTCCAGGTAGAACTACAATACTAACTGCTGCAGAAAGGAAAGAATAAGCTGCATTTCTATTAAGCGGGCAAGACACTACTATCAATTTAAGCCATAAATCCAAGCAAACGTCAGAACATTAAATGGAATTCCTCACAAAAATCTTCCCAGTTTATAGGTGATAATACAAATCCTGTAGACTGTCTCTTCATACTCAGTAGCGCTACATTTCTCCAAGGGACTAATTAAAATTTACCTCTGAACTTGCTAAGTCAAAACCCACCTGACCATGATTTTGGGGAACATGGATTTCTTTATTTTCTCTTCAGTTCCTTGTCTGACTCTGACCTAAGTATTTCTAGCATCCACAGATACTCCTGCCTAGGTCTGGTCTCTAATCCTGTTTAAGAAATCAATTCCTCTAAGAGTAGCAGGGATCATAGCACATTCTTGCTTCTTAACATAAATACAAAGAAAAAAAATACTAGAAATGCCCCACTAGTCCAGTACTCAATTATCCATCCAGAGAAAGTCTCAAACTCAGCTTAAGAAACAGTGTGCCTGCTCTTAATAGATGCCTGGAAGAAAATATTATCCCAAATCTGAATAAATGGTGGTAAGAAGGTATTTCAGTATATCAAGTGCTGTAGGCAAACTGACCTGCTGTCCTTCATTAAGTTTTGTTTCAATGCTATTTCAAGCAACCATCTTCCAGCTGAGCAGCTTCAGTTTACTGCTGCAACTGCTTTTACCCTTCTGAAAAGAATAGCAACTCTACCTATAGATATTGCCTATCAGAAAGCTACTCTTACAGTAGCTTTTCAAAATACTCAAGGTTTTATTTTCTTTGAACCGTCTTGAATTTAAAATACGGCACACAACAGGATTCTGATTTATTTTGCCATGATGTTTTGCTGCCAAGCTTTTTCCTCTATAAAAATACTTAAAGTACTTATGCAGGCTGAGTTTATTCCTACTTTATGCAACGTATCTGACTGATGAGATCTTTCAAATGATTTTTCATCATGAAAGTTTAAAATAAAGGACTAATGGTAAGAATTAATCACATAAGGCCATTTTGATGGCAAGAGATTACACCGTTTGCCTAGAGTTTGTTTCAAACTCTATAAATTTCTCATTTAAACTCATTTTAAAGTCACCTGTAACAAAAAAAAAGAAAAATACTGGCCAAAGTTCTACACACTCCCATGCTTTGATATTTCAATGATACTCAGCAATAAACAAGACTGTCAGAGAAGCTGAAGCAACAAGAGGTTTAATGCAATTCAAACACTTGAGTATAAATAATGTCATTAGCATTCCCATGCATAAGCAAATAAGCTAATCTTCATTTTTCTTCCTGTATTTCACAAGGCATTTCTGGACAAGATCTGTTTTCTATTTTTCTTTTTAGATCAGCACACACTAAAACTTGATCATACTGCATGAGATCTTGTTGCTTATAAATATAGAAGATATAGAGGATCTCTATTGACCATTGCTGAGCTGGCTACAGATGCCTTTTGTTTAAAAACCACAAAGAAGCTACATATTCTAAGAGGTATCATAAATATGTTCTGTACAGCTGGCACTGAAATGATTTATGCAGGAAATTATTCCAAGGTCAGGTCCCAGAATCAGTGTAGTACTTACCAACTGAAGAAATAATGACAGCCAAGTTGTGATTCCTCCAAAAGTATTCTCATAATTCTTTAAGGACTGTTGTTCAAAAATTAAAAACCTTTTTTTCTAGATACAATACCAGAAAAAGCACCCGAGCCTTCAAAGACTGAAAAATCAACTGAACCAGCTAAGACAATTCAACATGAACAACATCAGCTCAATGATGGGAAAGAAGATGCTAAGTAAGTAAATTTAAAAATATCAAGGCTTTTTTCCTTACATTCTGGCCTTACATTTCTGTGTGCCAAATTCAGTTCTTCAGTAGTCCCTCCTGCCCTGTAAGGATCTGAAGAGCTTTAGTTCAATTCCAAGGCGACCATAGATATGAAGTATTTATTTAGTTTGTGTTTTATGGTTTTGCTAGTTTGTTGTGTACACCATCTTGAATTGCAGGAATGAGGAAAAGGATTTGCTCAACTACACTTATATACTAATTCTAGCAGTGACACTGTTCAGTTATTACTCCTCCTTAGCAAAGGAGTGAAGGCCTAAGATGCTGCCCCAAATAGTGAGAATGTTTGTTGCATTATTCTGACTTACAAGCTTTATACCCTGGGCACATTTTTTTTTTTTTGCCGAGTTGTACCATTAAATCAGCATTAGTCTCCACAACCAGAGGATTAGGACTGTCTCCTCCTGAGAAGGGACAAATAAGTTAAATGGTAATATTCCTTCAGGAAAAGTCTAGGGTCATTCAACCTTTGGAAAAAAGCTTTGGTGACTGGACTGGTTTGATAAAGTAGAAAAAACACAAAGTCTAGAAGACAATCTTGAAACAGTCTACACTCATGACAGAAGCACAGTTTCACAGCATCACGGAATGGTTGGGTTGGAAGTGACCTTTAAAGGTCATCTAGGCATCCAAACTCTCATCAATAAACAGGGACATCTTGAACTAGAACAGGTTGCTCAGAGTCCCATTCAACTTGGCCTTGAATGTTTCCAGGGATGAGGCATCTACCACCTCTGGACAACTTTTTCCAGTGTTTCACCACACTCATTGTAAAAAAACCGTCTTCGTATCTAGTCTCAGTCTACCCTCCTTTAGCTTAAAACCATTATCCTTTGTCCTATTGAAATAGGCCCTGCTTAAAGAAAAATAAAAGTGTTTCCATCTTTCTTATAGGACCCCTTTAAGTATTAAAAGGCTACAATAAGGTCTCCCTGGAGCCTTCTCTTCTCCAGGCTGAACAACTCTAAGGCTTTCCTCACAGGAGAGGTGTTCCAGCATTCTGATCACTTTTGTGACCCTCCTCTGGACCTGCTCTAATAGGTCCATGTCTTTTCTGTTCTGAGGACTCCACAGCTGGACACAGTACTCCAGCTGGGGTCTCACCAGATGAGTAGAAGCAAAGGATCACCTCCCCCAGCATGCTGGCCACACTTTTTTTGATGCAGCTCAGGATACAGTTGGCTTTCTGGGCTGCAAGTGAACATCATTAGCTCATATCCAGCTTTTCATCTACCCAAGACCTCCTCTGCAGGGCTACTCTCACTCCCATTATCCCCCAGCCTGTATTAATACCAAGGGTTGCCCCAACCCATGTGCAAGACCTTGCACTTGGCCTTGTTGAACCTCACAAAGTCCACATGGACCACCTTCTCAAACTTGTCCATGTACCTCTGGATGTTGCTCCTCTGATGTGTCAACTGGACCACTCAGCTTGGTGTCATCAGCAAATTCACCAAGGGTGTCCTGAATGGAATGGATGACATCCAGAAAACTTGACAGACTTGAAGAGGGGGCCCTAAGGAAGTTCAACAAGTCCAAATGCAAGATCCTGTACACAGGTCAGGGCAATCACCAGTACTAGGACAGGCTGGGGGATGAATGGATTGAGAGCAGCCTTGAGAAGGACTTGGAGATATTGGTGGATGAAAAATTAGCTATGAGCTTGCAGTGTGTGCTTGCAGCCCAGAAAGCCAATTGTATTCCAGGATGCCTAAAGAGAACTGCGGTCAGCATATCAAGGGAGGCAATTCTGCTCCTCTACTCTGCTTTCACAAGACCCCACTTGGAGTACTGCATAGAGCTCTGGAGTCCCCAGTACAATAAAGGCATGGGCCTGTTAGAGCAGGCCCAGAAAAATAATAAATTGTTAATAAACAGTAGAGGGACACAGCACTCTTCTCAGCCACCTGAACACACATCTGAAAGAGGAAACAAGAATGGCTGATGTGCCAAGGTGCAGAATTAAGGCTACATGACTGAAGCTTGCCATGTCTTTCTGCACAGCTTAGATAGAATAGCGCGCACGTCAGCCGTCTGACAACACTGTTTCTCCCCTTCATCTTTAATGGTAATGTAACGAAGCAATGGGTATTCTCTCCATGAATAGCTATTTGCTGAGCAATAATGATCTCTGGGAAGGAGGAGGCTAAGACTACAATATCTCTTCACACCAAGAAATAAGGTAACAGAACAACACTCTGGACCTAATTTGCACTCTATTTAGAGCACAGTGGAGTCTTATTAACAGAACCAGCACAAAACATCATTGCAGCTTTTTATATTATATAGAGATTGATTTCTGTTGCAGAGGCTTCATAAAAACATGTCTGTGCATACACAATCCTGCACTGTTTTGAAAGGCTGTGCAAGCATTTAATGCAAGACAGAAACTGTGCAGCACTAAAACAAATACAGCACAAGGACCAGGCCCTGCCTCAGGGGCAAGGAGCTGGCAACAGGGACAACAGGGCAGGGGCCTCCCCAGCCAGGGCCCAGGCCTGAGCAAGACAAGCAGAGCAGGCACAGAGGCAGCAGCCAAATCCAGCCCAGAGCTGCAGGCAGATCTGCAGTGACAAGGCAGGTCCATGACTAGGCTGGGAAGGCAGTCAGTGCCAGTGAGGGGAACTGGGATCAGATATCAGACAGCTGACCAGGGCTGGACTTCAGACCACAGGTGTGGGTCAGGATCAGCGGAGCCCGAGGCCAGGCCCAACAGAAGCTGCGGGTAAGGGCCAGGGACCACAACCACTGATGAAAGCAAAGATCTCCAGACCACCCTGCTCTGCAATCAAAGAAATACAGCTATTCATGAACAGGATAAAGTGACAACATGTTCTGTGTGGGTACTGTCTGGAACCCCCCCCAAAGTGTAATAAAAAGTAATCAAAAAACATGACTTAAATGATCACATTGATCACAATCAGTGACATAGAAGAGGCAAATCTATGACCTACCCTGCAGGCTGAGAACCAACACAGAGCCTGGGGCACTTGGTAGCTGATGAAGAGAACTGTATAAGGTGTCCTGGCACATAAGAGCAGAAGGGAGATGGATGCCTAAAGCACAAGTAGGAGTGGGTGCCTGGCATCAGGGGACAAAACAGAAGTCCTTGAAAAAAAAGTAGAGTGTGGAAGAACAGAAAAGAGAGCATCAGAGAGAGATCAGAGGAAATGGAGGGATATAAAGAACTTCTATGACCTCTTCTCTCCTCTGTCTTAAAAGCCTTTAAGCCTGGCTAAAGTTGTGTTTTATCTTCCCAGATGACCAGGGTGATTACAATGTACTATTTATACTAAGGCAGTACTCTGAAACCCCAGTCAAGGATCACAGCCTCTACTCTGCAAAATGCCATGTAAAATGACAATCCATATTTTCAGGCCACATATCCAAGACTACATAAAGGAAAAATACAGGGTGTAGATGGGTCTTCCAATGCTTTTATATTTCACCTCAAGATCGTCCATATTCTGGGCTACGTTTAGAGAAGGATAAAAAATTGTAACTGATATGCCACCTTCACAATCTAGATATTCTGAACAAAATTTTTACATAACACTCTAAATAAATTTTAATAAAATATAAAAAAAATATTAAATACATTTAACATTCCCACTTAATAAACATACTCTTCTAATTCTGCTTTTGCAAATGCAGAAAGCCAGCTTTCAACATTTTCAAAAAAGAGGGAAAAAAAAAAACCAGGAGCACCAGCATCCCAAACTGCCACAAGTGAAGGTGGTTCAGGAAGACCGAGTTCTGTGTTTGCAATCTGCCCTTTTCATAGCCACATCCTACTACCCAGTAGACTATACCAGTCCTTCTCAGGTTCATAAAGATTTTTTTCCCCTCTCTAATTTGGCTAATAACAAGAAAACCCCACACAAGAAAAACAAACAAAGATTAAGATGCTATTTGCTATGTGGTGCATAGCCAGGTTAATAAAGCGAGCTCCTGCTGGTAGCATGTTCCTAGTGAGTAATGCACTTCATTTAGCTCAATTACCTCGACCAAGATAATTACCATGCTTATTAGTGCTCGCCATCCTTTAGTTGCAACACATCAATTCACTAAACAGAGTACAGTATGTCCAAGACACATAACACAAGAACAAAAATCTCAGGCCCCTGGTGAAGGGTATCAACACTCTGCAGCATGTCTAGAAATCCTCAATTTCTGTAGGAACACCAAGGATCCAGAAAGATGACACTCATAGCACTAAACTCTAATCAACTTGAGATAAAGTAAAACAAGGCCAGTGCTGGGCACTTGTGAAAAATCCCAGTTTAATTCTAGTTACAAGCATCTCTTATAAAAAGACTACAACCATTCCTTACTTGTTTCCAGCTAAACACTGCAGTCCTCAAAACTGTATGCAGATGGAACACATCCAGTACATTTTGTAAACCTGACTAAAAAGACATTAATGTATTAAAAATCAAATTAGTTTTCTTTGAACTTACATTCCTTCTTCTCAGGTCTTCCTTTCAGTGCTTGTCACTTTTTCTGTTTGGATTTGAATTTCTGCAACAGTTAAATTGAGAACCTGCAAATTAAATAGAAAGGTGATGGTGTGTTGCCTGTACCAAAATGGATTAAGCTTGCTGCAATCATCCCCAAGATGTATTTTCCTACAGCCTTTAAATTGTATCTGTTCTGCAGGATGCAGTTACCTGTGCTATTTAATGCCATTTACTCTGCATGACAATGAAATAGGTAGCCTGAAGTTAAAAGGGTAGCAAATTCACAAGTTTTTCCTTGAGGACAAAATAAAGGCAAGTAAAGGGACAGGAATGTCACTATACAGACCAAAATGTTGCTTCACATTGTAAATTATATGTTCATATACATTTATTTCTGACTGTGTAAGTGGGGGAATTTTGTTTAGCATATGTACAAAAACAAGGGTATATTTCAACATCCTTTGTCAATGATGTATTTCTTGAATTAAAAGCATTTTGTGTAAATCCTCTATTGACTAACATTCTTCAAAGTAAGGAGATACCTTTTTTGTGCAAGGGAAGAAATGATGATTTATTAAAAATATAATCTTTTCTATCATCTGTTGCAGCAATCGTGGGGGGAAAAAAGCAAAGCAATAAGCATTGTAACACATACACTAGTGCAATATAAACAAATATAAATGCAATTTAAATAGAGAAGTTATTTACACCAAACACTGCAAAAACATCAAGGTCTTTCTTGATAAATCCAAGAGAAAAAATTTAAGACATAGTGCATAATTTTAAGTAGCAAAGGAAAACTGATTTCATAACAAGTGTAAGTACTCATGCCTATAATTTTGTCCAACAGGTTTTACTAAAACATTGTCTCCTGATATTTACTCATTTACCAAATATTTAAGGTGAAATTATGTCCAGATGTGCAGCAAGAGAGGAATGGAGGAAACAGTGACAGGTAGAGATACGAGGATCGGATAGGAAGTCAAAAGGGTCTGTCAGCCCAGTCTTAGGTGGTGCTTTGGGCAAACAATACTCAAGAGGAGATGTGGGATGGCCTGTTGTCCACAGAGGACATAACTACTTTGCTCAGTTTGTAAAAGAATGTGGCAGGAGCCTGCACAAGGGGAAAGGTGAGGTGCCTGAGGACTGGAGGAAAGCCACTCCAGTCTTCAAGAAGGAAGACTCTGGAAATTATAGACCAGTCAGCCTTACCTCCTTCCCTAAAAAGGGAACGGACCATCTCATTCTAGAGATCATAACACATGGAAGAAAAGGAGGTACTCAAGAGTAGCCAACATGGGTGTACTAAAGGGAGATCCTGTCTGACTAATCTGATAGCCTTCTACAATCATGTGACTGAATGGGTAGATGCAGGCAGAGCAGTGGATGTTGTCTACCTTGGCTTCAGCAAGGCTTTTGATACTGTCTCCCATAACATCCTTAGGGGTAAGCTCATTAAGTGTGGGTTAGAAGAGCAGACAGGGATATGGGTTGAGAACTGACTGAACAGCAGAGCTCAGAGGGTTGTGATCAGTGGTGCAGAGTCCAGCTGGTGACCTGTAAGTAGTGGTGTTCCCCAGGGGTCAGT
>JANIJG010012225.1:0-11596 GCA_024611175.1 Megaceryle torquata
TGTGTCCTTGTCCTAGTTTGAGTGAAAACAGAACTAATTCTGTTCAGTGATTTTACTTTTCAGTTCAGTACTTCTAAGAGAGCTTTCTGAACTATGACAGTCCTGAAACCAAATGTCCAATGAACCCATATTTTTAGTGGGTTTTTTTATTAACAAGGTTGAAATAAACCAAAAAGGTGTATCTCTAGCTCCAAAAATATGGCCATCTTTCAGCAGAGCCTTGCATAAAGTGTTGAATAGTGAATACGAGGGAAAGCTGGCCCCCTCACCCATCACCCTGGGTGTTGCAAGGCAGATTACAGAGAAAATCACTCAGGACAGAGGAGGCAGATGTGGCTTTCTATATATACATATTTACAATTGCCATGAAAATTTCTCAGACTATTTTATGTTTCGCTTGCTTACTATACATCACGTATGGCATGGAAGAAGAACACCAATTAATGTGTAGAACAAGAAAGGAAAAAAGAAATAACCCTTTTCTGCAGCTGTTTTTTATACCACGGCTGACTGCCAGGCTGCCTAGTCACAATGTTTTCCGTGGTTAATTCATTACTTAGTTCAGCCCCTTGATTCTTGTCTGTAATAGGAAAAGCTGTAAAGTGTATCCTCTGATATTGACTGTGGACTATTGGGATGATCAATATTTTTTTGTTAAATCCTAGATGCACCAACTCCTGATCAACCCCTGACAACCACAAGCCAAGGAGCACAGGTGATGAGGAGGGGAAATATTCCAGGATGGGAACAGACATGACTTTCAAGCTTACTCAGAGGCAGAAGCAAATGCATTTAATAGACAGGAAAAAATAACTTCACAGTGCCTCATAAATCATCCTGTCATGTTAAGAATTCAAATTTTGCATCTGGACCTTCTGCATTTAAAATTGTTGTTCAGCTGAATGGTAGAGCACCAATGTGGACTCATGTTTTTCCCTTTTAAAAATCTTCATTAAACTAAATTTTCTACATGATGAAAACAAACCATTAATGCCTAGTATGAATAAGCCTGGCCACCAGCTGACTCAAGTTACCTGTGCCTCTTGGTGATGCTGCCACAACTGTGTTCCACCTTTCTTATTCCTGTTTATTTCCTTCTTGTCCATGATCTGTATTAGAGTTTATCATCATCTTTGATTCACGTCTCCTTAGATCTTTTCCAATTCAACTGAACACTCTCATGAATGCACATTTAATTTGCACGTATTTTACATAATGTATTTACATTTTTTAGTAATAAACCTGCTCTCCTTAATTTCTGCAGATCCCTTTAGAATTAGCTAGCCCCCAAGGACCTTTAACTGAAGTTTCACAGAGAATAAGCTAAAAATTAAATTTTGTTATAAATCCTACAAATGGGATTGTGAGAAGACAACAAGATTTTGCACTCCTTGGGTTCAGAAGGATTAGCAAAACGGAGCCCTAATTCCTGGACAGGAACACTGCAGGATGATCACAAAATGCCCTTTTCTCACCAGCTAGCCTTCAGTCATAATATTTCCTTAAAGCTGGTTATTATTTTACATACACTTTGAAGGCAAACATTCATATTCATAAGCTTTTTGTAACTCATTCAGAGTTCAACTCATATCACCCAAACCTTCATTTGGCACAGAAGAACATCACGTATGAATTGAATTACTCATTCTAAGCACAATGATTTCACACTGATAAAGGATGTAGAACAGAAGTAAAGGATAAAGCAGAAGGAAAATCCTGAATTCTAACTTAGTAGAAGCCCTTAGTGGAACATGGCTGGGCTACAGCTCAGACTAGATGTTTTCTTCATTTTTATTGGTTTCTGATGTATTATGAAGTTCCTGGTGCTAGAGGAAAGATCTGAGAGGTAAAACAATGTATAGATTGGCCACAGCACAGCTGATGTGCTCATCAAGGAATCCAGAAAGTAGAATAATGTGCTAGGAAAATGGTAAATGCTAACTTGTTGAATACTGGCTACTACAGAAAAGGTACTGTTAGACAGATCTGACAGGAAAATGGAACTGTGCCTTTTTTACCATTAAATTAGCATATTTTCATTTATTTGCATTGTATATTATTTATATCTATGAAGCCTTTTTCTCTCATTTACTCTTTGACATCTGTAATCTCCAAATCCATAGCCTATCTTTGTTGTTTTGCTCCTTCCAACTTTCTAGAGGCAATACATCTCTAGAGACTGTGCAGCTGATACTCTAGAAATAAAACCCCAAAGTTTTGCTTGACTTGGGCTGGGAGTAAAAAAATAAGGAAGAACTTCAATTAAAGTCTTCAGTGGCAAAGCACAGATACTTTGCAGCTCTGTGTATTCGCCCAGTGACCATTGTGTGAAGACCCTTTATTGACGTGCATTCTCAAGCATATGAGAAAAACATAGGATAAACATTGAAAAGGTAACTATTTTTCTATAATTTATGACATGATTTCACTAAATACATGGGATAGAAGTCTCTGTTCAAAACCTGAATACTTGTATCCACCTGAAGTGTAGTTTGACTCTTAAAAAATACTGTATCTAAACAGATGGAGGGGAGGGTAAAAAGACGAAGGAAAGGGTGAGAGAAGAAGCAAAAGCAAGACAATTCTGAATGGAAATTCTAACTAAATACAGAATAAATCCAAGTAAAGTATGCAGTTTCTGTTACTTCTCAGCTTTCCCACGTAATGCTGAGTTACTTCCTTACACTCAGCTTCTAGCATCAGCAGCATCAACTGTGGCCATGCAGGAGGCACAGTGCCAGCCCCATTCTTACACCCCCCAACACATCCACTTAGTCACTAGACTGCCTGCATGTATTGCTCAGGTTCAGAACAAGCTTCCACTGTCACCAGTGCTTCTCCTCCTGCAATACCGAACAGGCTTGCCAGAGCTAGGAAGATATTTCTTTAGCAATGCTTGAAGCCAGCCTTTTACATGCAAGTTTAGAAACCAAAAAGTTAGATGACAGGACAAAGCACTACAACAGTCTGTGCTTAGTAGCTATTTCCCCCTAACATTTCCTCAGTACGCCCTCCTGCATGAATGTCCAAGGTTCAAAGTTGCTCAGAGTTTCAGGTGGTTTCCTAAATAACAATGGCTCTTGTCTCTTGATAGGCTCATAGATATTTGTTCAGAGTCCAGGCCAGATACACTGGCAAAGGTCTTTGAAAAGACAGGCTTTTTGTGGGATACTGAAGGTCACCCATCCTCCCAGTTGCACAGGGGAGGGCAAGAGAAGAAGCTGACACACAGATGCAGTATCCCAAGGAATGCACCTTGGATACCTACAGCCTGTTCCTACCTAGCAGGCTAATAAAACCTCTCCAAAGCAGGATTTACACTGGATTTTTTAAGGCTGGTGAGTGCTATTGCAATATGGGATATTTAAAAGTTAAGAATACACTTTTAAGCGCATCACCTTCTATTTTCATACCAGCTTTCTAAGGAGGCTATTTAAAACATAGCATTTCTGCAAATGTCTTGACAGCTGAATCTTGAATTACTCATTTTTATCTTCTCTTTTCTGCAGCTGATCAAGGTTCTCTATTTAAAAAAAAAAAAAAAAAAAAAAAAGGAAAACCAGGGAATAACTCACTTAAGACATGCTTGCAATTACCACAAAAAAGAATTAAAGTTGAAGGACTCAGGCAGTTCCTCCAGACCAGATCCCAGTTTAATGGCAAGTGATCAAACCTGACTTTGAGGATGAGATGTAGCTGCATAAGTGAGGTGTATGAATAAGTAGATGCAGCCCAGCCACATTTTCTTAAGCAAAGGGATTAACAAACATAGTCCAAGCTCGTGTAGGGCTGCTATACGTATTAGGCAGAATGTACAGGCATTTCTTCCACCTCCCTTTAAAGAAAACGATCAAGAATACTTAATTTTTACTATTATGAAAGTGCCCAGACTGAATGAACAAAGGAGCTCATTTTTTTCAAGCTAAGAGGTGAACTGAAACAAGTGAAAAACCTAGAATTGAAATGATCATATATCTGGGTTTGATTTAAAAAACCAAAAAAATAAAAAAAACCCAAAACAAAACAATTTGTCACTTCTAAAGACTACTAGCTGAGAACAGTATTCCTGCTAATAGCTTACATGCTGTGAACACCATAGTCTGGAAAAATATAAAAGTAGTTGAGTAGAACTTCATCATGTGGTATTTAATGATTGCTGATTACTGACTTAACTCATTCTGTAGCAAAGGTGAAATTCTAAGCAGTATTGTGATACTGAAAACAGGAAAATAGATATCCTAGGGCAGATACAACAGAATAAATGAGCAAATGTACACATTCTGAATCAGATTTAGCAAACATAAATTAATATTTTTAAAAGACAACTTTTGGCTCTTCCCAGGAAATGCCAAAATGGAAGTCTAAATTCTCAAATTGCAACGTCACAGCCCTTTGGCATTGGCAATGGATGCTTGCATTTGGAAGTTGCAATGAAGATTAGAGTCATGAGATGGGGATCAAACTGGATCTTGAAGTGCTGAGGTCAAATGATAATGGTTAGATGTCTTCCTGAAATGATCAGCAGCAAAACAATTATTCATGTAGACGTTTGACTTTACTTTGCTTCAAGTTAATATAACCCATTGAAACAAATAGATGAGAATTTGTGTTCTCTACCCTTTGTCCTTTTTCAGTTTCAGACATAATTTAAAGTTCTGTTGAAGGTGCAGAACAATGAAGGAGGACAGACTACTAAAATGTAATCTATGAAACATATTTCCTAAGTAAAAAATAGAGACATTTTCAGACAAACTGCATTTTCAACCCAAATCCTCACACATTCACTACCTCCTTGTAAAAAAAAAAAATTAGCAGATCTTTGTATTTTATACTTGAAGTGGACTGCTTCTAATGAAGAGCATTTTTTCTCATATCTAACCTTCTGACAGCCTACATTTAATTTTTCTCATCTTCGAAGGGAACTTTAGCCATTTCTTTTAACACAGGTGCACTGTAGTTACTTTAAACATCAGATACATTTGCAAAAGCTTAAAATAGTTTGAGGGAATTTATGTATTCTGTGCACACCTCTGATATTGAAATTCTTGTACTGTATAATAGAAAAAAGTCAAGAGCTATTATTACATAGTAAGGATATAAGGAAAACCAAAAGACAATCTTGCTGGGTAAATGAAACTTGATGCACAAGAAAGAAAATCTCAAGTGCTAAAATAATGAAGAAACAGAGCAGAAGTACCAGAGAGCCTCCAGTAACAAGTATAATGACTCAGAATTATTACTACACAGATATAAATTAGTTTCTGAAAAGGGGAAAATAAACACACATATAGGTCTTTGCATTGTACTAGTAAGCAATGTGAACTAAGTCTACCAGACTTGTAGCACCCTGTGTCCCACGTGATACTAAGCTGCATCTGGATCATGAGATGGATCACAAATCCAAGTGGGTTATTTTCCAAGACACTTCAACTAGTCTGAAAGTAAGAGAAAATCAAAGTTTAGCAAATTTTTACCTGGTGGTAATTTGTATTTTACTTCTTTCAGATGCCTTCTACCCTAATACAAGTTTTTTACTTATATGAAGATATGAAAATTAAGAGTACTGTCTCTGAGTTCCTCACTTAAAACCCCAGCTAGTAAAAGCACTCATTATTTGGGGAACATGACATCCATCTAGCTATTTCTTCTCCTTCCCAGTCATCTCAGCATCTGGCAACTAAACTGACAACCCTGACCTCCTACACCAGGGCGCAAGAACTAGACGTCTGCCCACCAGCTCAGAAACTGGGCACAGTCTAACTACAATGGGCTGCAATGAGCTGTACATCTGCAGCTATGTCCTCATTTTACTCTGCCCTTGTGCAGAAAGGTTATGCAAACATCAGTACTCAACACCAGGATTTCTTCATGGAAAAGGTGTTTTCCAGCCACAACTAGAGAGGATATAGGCAGCTCTTCATAAAAAGTATTTTCAATTAATCTTGTGTCACACATTCTCTATTTACTACATGATTTCTTTCATGTTTCTTTGCTCATGCTCCTACACTGTTAATTGTTTTAATTTTATGAGAACAAAGATATTAATAGGATTATTCAAGTGATTTTAAAGGTTTTCCTATCATTTGCTATGTCTCAGAATACACTATCATTTTTTTGGCCGAACTTTCCTGTGAAAACACACACCTTGTTATGGGAGGACATGGGTGAGGTGCAACAGGACAGCCCCCAAAATTTCCATTAACTTCTCAGAGATTACTGAAGCCTGCCCCAAATCTTGTGACTAGTTCATCCATCCTAAAAAGCACATCAGTTTCCATTGCCAGTGAACCAGACATGAATTAGAGAGGCCATTTCTGTCAGTGGCTTGGTTCCCCAGCCTGAAGAGACAGGCACCTGTCTATAACTTAACCTCTGTATGCAAGTCTTCACGAAGGTCTGAACATTTATCTCTGGAACGTATAGCATGATATGTATCTGCTTTATCCATGTTCCCCAATTTCCAATTACACAGAAACAATGACAAAAAATAGATGATGGAGTCCAGATATATCTATTGTGACTTTGTAAAATCAAGCTGTTTTTTCATAAGTGGACAAAACAAACTGCACAGTGACCTTTATTACTCCCTGCAAAAATGAGATATTCTATGCTGATGTTCTCCCAGAGAGCTGCAAAATATCTTCCCACTTATTATTATTATGTAATAAGGCAAGATGAAAAAGAGGTTTCTCCCATTTCTAAGTGAATCTCATCTAAATCCTTTCTTTTTACTAGGGAACCATAGCAGCAATACAGCTATTCATAATTTCAATAGAGCTACACACTTGCTAGTACAACCATGAGATTTGAAGACCTCCACTGATCACTTACCCAGTGATTCTAATGATTCAAAACTCTCTTTCCTTGCTATAGATGTATAGCCCCACAGTGCCAGTGGTAAAAGTCAACCCCCATCGGGGAGTAAAATCAACTTTCTACTTAGTGGTCCTGTAATCATAACCAGGTATTCCTTTGTGATTCCTGCACATTGGAAATATTTGTATTAGGACAATGAATTTTTCTGGAAAATTACTGATGGAATAGAGAACCAGAGGAGCAGTAAAGATGCAGCTGGTCTCTGCAGGGCAGAAAGTGGGAAAAGGAGGCATCTGGGTGGTGAGTTTTGCTTGACTGAAGGCCAGTTGAATGAGGATGGCACAGGAGCTAGCAAAGAAGGGTACAAGACAGAGCCAAACAAGCTCAGACAGCTGCTATCCCCATAACCCAGGGTAGAAGGGTGATGTGTGAAGCAACAGGGTGAGCAGGCAAAGGTTATACAAAAGGTGTTTACAGAACCAAGAATTAAAGTCCAAGAATATTCACAGCAGATAAAAATGAGTAATTTTCTTAATTCCTCTCTGGCTTCCACCTGCTTCCAGTGTGTTACTGGGAAAGTGTGTTATTCTACTATGTAGTATGGTACAGCCATGCTAAGATTCCCATTTCAGTAAAATACATAGCAATTTAAGTAGTTATTGAATAGGCACTGAATATACAGTGTGACTTTGACACCAAAAAGGCACTCTGAACAGTATTCCAGAAAGAGAAATTATTATGACAGAAAACCTTTGGAGACATTTGCTATGTTGTCCTGCAGTATAATAATAATAATTTACCATGCAGTCTTTAAGTGCCTCATAACAATATAATGGAAAAAAAAAAAGAAAAGTGAAATAAGAATGCATCAGCACATAATGAAAACAGTATGTGATTAAGTTAATTGTTAATTATTAATCTTTAGTTATTCTTTGTTTTTTTTCCACAATGTATTACAAAAAATAAACAGCACTTTTTCAAGATAACATGTAACTTAAGTTCCTGCTACGCCACATGATTACAGAAGTCTGTCCCTGCAGACTCACAGTTGCTTAAGAGTAACAGCTTAACATAAGCCTATTCTATTCCACCAGAGGTTTGCAAGTCTTTTAGATTGCACTTTGCTATTACTGTAAATTTGTTGTCACCTCTGCCTGCTTCAGTTCATTGCACCTATTTCCACATATACATATACTCTAATTTCTGATTTATTATTCTCCACAGTCTAGCACCTCCTCAGCATACCAATTTCTACCAGCTATCACTCACTCTTTAAAAAAGATTTTTGAGATGCAAAGTCCAGCAAACTCAGGCAAGGCCTCAGATTTTGTTTACAGAAACATAAAATAAAACAGAAAATCAAGGGAGGTGATGCCAAACAACTAACAATTTTGAGTCTGGCTAAATTAATAAGGGTGTGCCTGTATCTCCTGGTATATGTACACATTTATGAGATTTTGGTTTTGTTTATCTGAGTGTTTTGGAAATAATTTCTGTTTACACATGCCTGGGAGGAGGAGAAAGTAGGAGGCTTATGGACAAGCAAGCATATTTGGTTTATATGTTATTTAGCCATTCATTATTCTTCTGTTTAAGAAGTTCTTAATTAAATCAAGGACTGGAATAAATATCCTGTGGGATGATGAACTCCCTATGGTTTGCGAATGACTTACAGAAACTCCACTGCCTGAAATAGATTCAGATGAACTCTTCAGCCTATAATTAAAAATTTATCAGTCTGTTCTGTTCAACAGAAGATTGAATAAACAAAAATTTGCAAGAAATAAAGTATCTGATGGCTGAAGTTATTTAAATTTAAAATAAAAATAGACGTGATTTAGAATTCATCACTGAATATCCTGTCATGAAGTATGACATCCACTGGAAAGCTTCAGTTACAAAGTACCGTATATATGAGGTGTACTCCAGTGCAATGAGAAAAATACTCATGCAGAGGTAAGTATGTGACATTTGATAGCTTGTACTTTAAACCAGACAAGAATATAGAGGTTCCTCTTGTCATATTTGTTGGGTCTTTTTCTGTAATGAGTCACTACTGCCAAAGGGAAAATGATCTGTTTCCTCTCATTATCCATAAGAGAGGGAATATATGAAATAGTAATAAGCTTACAGAAGGATGACTAATATGACCTTGAAGGCCTTCAGGTTAGAGATGCCTCAAATTTCAGTGGATGCTTGATTCTGACCCAAGTTGTTCTGAAATTCATAAGGTTTTCTCTGATGTGTTGGAAGAGTTTAACACTTTCTGATCCTTTTGAACTGAAGAAAATAAGTGATCTTTTCTCCCTCCTCAGCTGTTCAGTTAGCTTTTCCTCTTTCAAATATTTTCTCCAGATAGAATATTTTTAAGTTTGCTTTTACTCCAAGACTATTGCAATTTTTGCCATTTCTTCCTCTTTTTTTTTTTTTTTTTTCTGCACTTTTCAAGATCATTTAGCCCAAAGCAGCATCAGAGTATCCCTACTATGCCATCACCATGTCCAGGGAGAAGAGTAATTGCAGTTCTCCTCTATTTTCCTTTTTTTTTTTGAGTTTAGATTCTCCTGCCACTACCACCTGCAGCAGCCCTTCTTGAAGTGACACTGACCTCAACATGAGGAAAAACTTATTCACTGTGAGAGTGACAGAGCACTGGAACAGGCTGCCCAGAGTCTCTAAAGACTTTCAAGACCTGCCTGGATCTGTTCCTGTGGGGCATGCCCTAGGTGTTCCTGCACTGGCAGGGGGGTTGGACTCGACCTCCAGAGGTCCCTTCCAACACCTACTATTCTATGATTCTATGATTTCTGTCAAAATAACAAAAATAGAGAGCTTAGAGGAGCCTTAAAGGAGCCCCATGCTATATGTACACTTAACGAGAGACACTTTCTGCTTTGAGGGCTTCAAGAAACTTGTAGAAAACCAGGAACACAGCTGCCAGCCAGTCTATTCCCATTACTAAGGCAGCTTCAGTTCTTGACAAACATCTCTCTGCTTGTCTTTTATAGACCTCCAGTAATGCACAAGCTACAATTTCTGCACACATCATTACACAGGGACGCTATTCTCAGGATTAAAAGGTTTCTTAGTACCCTTCTTGATGGAGTTATATGAAAATATATCATGCATTCTCTTTGCTTCACTGCCCTTCTTGCTGGTGAAAGCAGCGAACAGAAACAGGCCTGGACTCAAGATAAATAATGAGGAAGCTACTGCAAGTGTGTCTGGCATGCCTGGAGACTTTCTAAACTAAGCTGGGTATCAAAGCACCTACCTGTTACAACTGTTAACTAAACTAAGTCTTTACAATGCTCAGTTACTGCAAAGTACCTTGTGCAGGGCTTCATTAAATGTAAACTTCACATTCACTGTAGCAATCAATAAAATAATCCATTAATTCCAGTGGAATTTGATTAAAAGGTTTTATTATGCTTCATGGAGAAGCCTGGAAAGCAAGGCTCTGTGCATATCTGACAGGTAGCAAAAGCTGCCTGGGACAGAGGCTTGTGCAGCTGAGCAGCTGGTGCCTCTGATTGCTGTCACTGTGCACCTCTGACCAAATGGGAAGGCTGCTGGACATGCTGCAGCAATAAAATAGCATCCTCCTTTTAAAAATAAATTCTTCAGTCTCTTAAGTGCATTATTCTTTCTGTATAACCCACAACTAAAAGGAATATCCAACCACCAATTACATAACCGGACTTTTTGAATGTCTGGGCTCATCTACCATTCAGTAGATGCCTTGGTTTTCTGAGGCATAATAGCAGCATCTGGAACCTCTACCCTTGATTACATCAATAAGATTCCTAAGGACATGCTACTGGATCAGTAAGAACAACCACCTGTGAACCTGAGTCCAGATGCCTTGTTGAAAGTGAAACACTGTTTCCAGATGAGCAAGGATACAAATCAAAGTTCCTCACACTTCAGCAAGCTCTTCTGAGAAGAGGTGCAAATGCAACACCAGTCTGGTTTGGGGTGTGGATAAGTAAGGAGAGATAAAACATTTTTGGTGGAGATTGTGTAGTGCAAATATAAAAAGGGAACCCCAGGCACTAATAGTATTCCTAATGTAGTCATATTTAGTAATCAAGCACATTTGTGCAGGAAAATAGCTTTGTGTATTTTCCAGACTAACACCCTTCCCACTGACAGTGATGAAGATGCTCTTAACTGACTTTGACCTTAAAGAATACTTATTCTCATGTCTACTATACAAACATTCATGATTTCATAGTGTGGAGTCACCTTCCAGGAAAGAAAGTTAATCTTTGATACCTGTCAGGGTCTACATGTTGGAGCAACAGTCAGCAAACTTAAGCCACATAATCTATTATCTCAGGAAAAACATAACCACTGCTATAATTAGTCTCATTTTAAAATGCCTGCAGGTTCAATTCTACCTTAAAAATACACATTGTTAGGAAGAAAACACAGAACACAGTGACAAGACCTTCAAAATTTTCCTTTATGCTGCCTACAAATAGGTAGGCTTTTGCTCCCTGGGTAAAAAGCACACTTCTTTTTTTAAATCTCTTTTGAATTCTAGTCAAAGACTAACTGATATCATGTATAAAGCTTCTTAGCAACCTGGACGATTTATAAAACACCTACAATCTAATTATGGAAAAGAATGCTTCAGCCTAACTAGAAACATAAAAACATAGAAATGTCTGGGTTGGAAGGGACCTACAGAGGTCATTCAGTCCAACCCCCCTGCTGAGAGCAGGGACATCCTCAACTAGAGCAGGTTGCTCAGAGCTTCATCAAGCCCCACCTT
>JANIJG010012225.1:11696-52521 GCA_024611175.1 Megaceryle torquata
AATCCACTCCTTTCTAATTTAAAACCATTGCCCCTTGTCCTTTCACTACAGGCCTTTGTAAACAGGCCTTCTCCAGTTTTTTCGTAAGCTCCCTTCAGGTACTGGAAGGTGGCTATTAGGTCTCCCCGCAGCCTTCTCTTCTCCAGGCTGAACAATCCCAGCTCCCTCAGCCTGTCCTTGTAGGAGAAGTGTTCTAGTCCCTGACCATCTTCATGGCCCTCCTCTGAACCCGCTCCATCAGGTCCATGTCCTTCCTGTGCTGAGGGCTCCAGAGCTGAACACAATATTCCAGGTGAGAATGCCAGGATGCAGAATTCCAGGTGAGAATGCAGATGAGCACGACACACACTGAAATACCTGGAATTACTCACTAAAACTTACATACTAAACAAAACAACAATAGAAAAAATTAAAGTATCTATTTATTCTTCCCCCTAGAATTTCAATTTGCTAAATTAAATTGTGAAATGAAGTACTAATTATTCTGCTACTGCTGTCCGTTCTAGCTGGTGCATTTAATCTGACATATTCAGGTTTGTTATCCCAAGCTGCGATTTACTTATAGAACACTGTTAATGAGATTAGAACAGAGACAAAACTGAGGTGTTTAGAGATGAAACTCTTAGTGGCAAGAAAGATCTCCATGGAAAGTATGTCTTGGTGAAGGTGGACTTCCTGGTTCCCTAGTTTGGGACAGTGCTAATCGTACCTCCAGCATAAAAAGGTGTTCACAATGGCTTACTCCTACAGAAGATAGCAGCATTGACACTTTCATCGAAACAATGTCAGTATTGTTCTGAAAGAGAAACTAAAGAAACTGCTTGCCCCACAGTGATTTCTGCAGTCTGTTAATATCACTGATCCCTAATGCATAAGGTGAAAACTGTCCCAGATACACCTGCAGATCTGTGTATAGGGAAGAGCCATTTCATAGGATCATAGAATGCTTTAGGATGGAAGGGACATTTAAAGGTCATCTAGTCCAACCCCTCTGCAATGAACAGGGATATCTTTAAACTAGATCATGTTGCTCAAAGCCCCATCTAGGGATGGGGTCTCTACCACCTCTCTGGGAAACCTGTTCTGGTGTTTCACCACCATCATTGTAAAACATGTCTTCTTTATATCTACTCTAAATCTCCCCTTTTTTAGTTTAAAACCATCACCCCTTGTCCTGTTGCAATAGGCCCTGCTAAAAAGATTGTCCCCATCTTTCTTATACATCCTCTTTAAGTACAGAAAGGCTGCAATAAGGTCTTTCTGGAGCCTTCTCTGGGCTGAACAACCCCAACTTTCTCAGCCTTTCTTCGCAGGAGAGGTGTTCTATTCCATTGATCATTTCTGTGGCCCTCCTCCAACAGTTCCATTCTTTTGGTTTCATTTGGCTGCTACTTGCTTATTCTGGAACATGAGAGAGCCGAGTACAAATGTCTCCACTATTACAAATACTTTGCACTCTGTCTCATGAATTCACAAAGTTCACAAAATTCACATTATAAAGGAACTTGAAATGGTTCTACCGTGATTTTGGTTTTTTTTTCTCTACGCATCAATTGTACAATCTCCCTTTTCTCTTAAGATGACTAGCGGTATCTGAACATTTTGAGAGACAAGGGAGATTGTACAGTTAGTTGCATATATGTCCCATAGACTCTTCCTGATTAATTTTTCTAAATACAGTTCCATAAAGGGACAGTAGAAAAGATGCACCTCTTGACATCTAGAAAGTATCCATTTCTTAAGATGGAGTGAAACATTTGTTATGATTTACACTATAAAATACACTGAAGAACAGCAGGAAGTTTCAATTTCTTTTATAACTTTTTAGTGAGTTTTATTCCAACTGAGGCTTGACAGTGAACAATTTTCAGTTTTTAAAACTAAGTCTAAAAATATTCTTAGAAAACAGCCAAAGAGCATTTTAGCTACCATCAATTTTGATTAACGAGTCCTCTACATTTAAAAGCAAATTAAAACACAAGTACAAAATATTGGAGGTTTTTTAGACACAACTGGATAGGGTCCTAAGAAACTTGGTCTGATCGCACAGATGACCCTCTCTGAGCAAGAGGCTGGACCAGAGACACCTTGAGGTCCCTTCCAGCAGGAACAATTCTGTAATTATAATCCACAATTCCACAAAACTTTCACTTCAAATAATTTCTTAATTCTTTATGTCTCCTCACTTGAGACATAAAATATTATCCGTATTCCCAAGGGTTGATATAAATAAATGAAGGAATGATTTGTTGTGGATGACTACAGTTGCTCACTCTCAATACACTTTCTGAATAAAAAACCCCATAAAAGTTGATTACTCACAGGTTTGCACCCTGACCATAACTCTCTTCAATTATGAGCAAACACTTGGAGTCTCTTTTATGAAACTCAATTTGCTCCAGGTGTTACAGCTAGCTTAGCATAGACATAGAAAGAAACCACAAAAAGAACCTGTCTTAGTCCCAGAAGTTTAGCCATTAGGAAACAAAAGTTATGTTAGGAACACATGGAGAAAACAACTAATCCTCTGAGCTTGCTGTGCCACATTCATACGTCATGATATTCTGTCAGTATCATAAAGCATGCAGAAGCTATTTCCATCAACACATACTATTTTAAAATAAGTGATTTTTTCTCAAGACACACAACAAACTGTCTTTGAGGGAATTTCAAACCACATTCATGCTCCCAACTGCAAGCTCAACTGTGACACAACTTATGTGCCACATGAAGATTACATGCTTGGGTGATTTGTACACAAGATACCCATGATGGAAAAGCTTATTTTAGATCCCAAGAAAATGGATTATTTGGAGGTCTTAGGAGAATCGCTAGCCTTTGAAAGACTTGGTTTCAACCTCCTTTTCATTTCTTAAAACAATCCCATATATTAGAGTCATGTTTTCAAAGACTGATTAGTTCTGACTATGTCAAAAAGAACTGTTATGCTTTCATATGCCTTATGCCTTCTGAACGACGAAGTGCTTTAAAACAGTTTTCAGAGGCTATTAGGCACAAAAGGAATAAGCAATGATTTGTAACACTTTGTATAAAAACTGCAATATAGGACTGAAGCAAGAATCAACATTATTTATTGTGTGCATTTATAGTATACAGTTTATAGAATAAATTACAGTATATAAGGAAAGGCACAATGAAAAACATTGAAGTTATAATTATTTCCAATAAAGGACTTTAATCCCCTCAAGGTTACACTAGCATAACTTTAGGCATTCTTCCCCAAATGGGTAATTACTTCTTTACTACTACATAGTTAATTGAAGGAATATTGTAATGCCCTGTGGTTCTATTCTGAAAAGATGTTCCCTGTGCCAGCACTCACAGGGTGTGAAGCACTAGGTTGCTTATGAACTGATATGATCTTCTGACATGCCAGTGCCATGCAAAAACATGAGATATGCAAGTCAGAGGACAGTGCAGAGAGCTGAAGTGCTTACTCAATTACTCAATATATTCATGAATAGGTATTGTGCTGGAATTAAAATTTTTAAATTTGTCATCCAAATAACGCGTTACAACTCAGTTCTAACACCTCTAGGAGCACTGAAATGCTTTCAAAGGAAGGGTCACCATGTCTTTATGAATGGTTTCATGAATCTCTGGTCTACTGGCTTACCAAAGTTCTCTTTGCCTCTTTAACTTCTTGTTCAACAAAGCTTCATGCCTTAATTCTCAAGTAATGGTGATGGGAAAGACATAATGTTGAGCAACACTCAAGGTGACATGTTTGACATTTCACTAGGTCAAGCTCTATGCTAAACACAAGTCAGAAATGCCTCCAGACCTAGACCCAGATCTTCTATAATTTCCATGTGTTTTCCAAGATCAAATGTAAAAATACTTCTTCAATTATTCTATTTTACACTAAAAAAAAGTTTTTTAAAAATGAACATTTTTTGACAGCTACTATCAGACACCTCCTAGTAATCACACAGTATCAAATGTACTTGTGAATTCAATATAATATTGGTTGTGATTTTGACTTCAATTCTGATCCTTCACACAAACAAATTTCTCAAATAGGCAGCAATAAGTGCTGGAACAGTAGCCACCTTTAATTATTATTTTTTTAATTTGTTAAAAATTGATTTGTATTGGTAGCTTTTTAATCCCATGCATACATTTTAATGTATGATTCAAGCCACTGATTTATTCTATTATATGCAGCTACAGATGGTTCAGGGGAGAAATACAGGCATTTGAATTAGTTAATTGGTGACATTTTTGAGAACTAACTACTGCCTAATTTTTTGAGTAAGACTAAAGTTAACATATTTGTTTCCCAAATGTTTGGCATAATTTTGCAGAAACACACCAGTGATCAAAAAAGTGACTGTTTCTCAAGCAATCAGGTTAGTACTTAAATACACAGACAAGATATGTTCATTCTGTCAAGGCATTTTGAAGATTATTTTCCTGGTTTAGACTTGAAAAAATGAGCAAGAAGAGGCTATTGCCTTTCTGTAAAGAAACAGGTGACTCACAAGTTGAATTTTGAGAAAAAGGTTGACTGAAATAGAAAAGAGGGAAAATTAGAGAATGAAGAGATGTTATAATTTGATCTTCTGAAAAAGCTTTAAAAATGAATGTCTGAGTAATACTGCTTTCATCTTTAGAGCAAACTGCAAGCTTTTTCTCTTTATTACTTTTTTTAAAAAAGAGAAAATGAAAAACCCTGCAAAATGGAAATATAACTTGCCCTCATTAAAACTAAACTGATAATTTTGTAATCACATAATGGGAAGTTTTTATGACACAAATTCCCGAAGGCTACAGCAAACTTCATATGGATGCATACTAAGTAACTTAAAAAGCTTCAATATACATATGAAAAGATAGAGAATGTAGTTAGCCTTTTAATTTTAATTTACTGAGGGTCTTTTGAAACAGTTCCAACCAGGTGGGATTAGCAGGACAAGAAGGGAGAGCCCAGAGTTGCATGAACTCAGATCTGATGGACAGCCAGCGCTCAGCTGGCTCCTCAGTTTTGTGCAGCAGACAGAAACCACAGTTTCGGAGAAACCTCTTTATTCCTTAAATGTCTCTGAATAATTTGAAAGCACAACAAATCAGAGTATTCTGATTATATGCCCCTAGATTTGAGACCTTGCTCCGTCATCCGCCCAGTGGCCATGGAGGTAGGTGGTGGGACCACTACTGCCTGGCCAGCCAGGATGGAAGGCAATGTCTAATGCTGCTTAAACTGTCAGCCCCCATCTTCTTGGGGAAACAGGCATTAAACCACACAGCAGCATCTGCTTGCTGGATGAGTTTATGTCTGCCTCCTGCACCATACTGATAATGATGACTAAGATTAGGTTTTCAAAAACACAAGGGGATTGTCTAATTCTTTCTATCATCTGGTAAATGTTCTAACAACCTCAGTGGAAAAAATTATGTCTTCACCTGCTTTTGAAAATCTCACTTTATAGGCCTAAAATGGCAAGTCCTTCAGTATGAAACTGGTGAAAAACACTCTTTGATTTCATTAAGCATTAAAATAAGCTCTTAAGATTACAGCTTTGAGCAGTCTAATTGAATTCAATGTTAGCAGGAGAGCAGAGTTTGGAAGGACGACAACCATTATAGCCATGTTGACTATTGAAGGTGACCCAAGTAATCAAAACTACAGGAGACTTTTTTCTTTTAGAAGAAATTTTAAATTGTCAGATCAAGGGTTAGACTTTATGAGGCTTTCAAGTTCTCCCATGAACTATCTCACACAAATAATTTTACAGTACTACTTAGTAAAATCAGTTCTACTTGCCAAAATGAAAATGAATATATGAAGTCTTGCAGCATGATATAATATTATAGTATCTACAAGTACTGTTCTACATATGATATTGCAGTGTCATATAATTTTCAGTTTTAAGAAGGTACAAGCAGCCATAACACCTCCTTGCCTGTTATTCAAATCTCTTCACTCTGCAGTGATTCAGACTGTAATCCAAAATATCTCTCTTGGGTGTGAGGACCTGCAAATAGCCTGGAGGACTTGGTCCCCTTCTGTGCCCTTCCCCTGATCTTAGCATTTTCCTCTATGCCTTTTAAAAAAACAATTAGGACTTTTTTATTTTTTTGTTGAAGTTTGAAGTTGTGAACTTCACTCTTAAAATGTTACCAGTTGAGCAGGATGGCTCTTTAAATTTGGATATGGTCAGTCAGAGTACTGATCATCTGATTATCTCAGGATCTGAAGGACATCTGTGTGAGCTCAAGACAGTCCTTGGGAGAGGTTCATGTTCAGGAAAAGGACCTCAGCGTGTTTTTTGAATGAAAAGCTGCTCGAGCCTCTTTGCCATACAACAACATATCAAGAGTGATGAAGTGTTCTTAGGAATCAGAGGGGAAAAATGCTGTTCTATCACAGGATTTCCATGGTTGAAAAAGACTTCTAAGATCACTTTGTCCAACCAGCAAACAAACAAAAAAACCCCACCCTAAAACCAAACCCCACACCAAACCAACCCACCCACCAAAAATACACACACACAAAAAAAACCCCCAACACACAAAAAACCACCTCATCATCACACTAGAGCATGTCCTGAAGTGTATCATCTACATGTTTTTTGAATACCTCCAGGGATGGTGACTATACCACCTCAACCTCTCCTCATAGACCTTGTTCTCGAGACCCCTCCCCTGCTTGACTGCCCTTCTCTGAACTTGCTCCAGCAATGTTAAACTTTTTTTTTTTTTTTTTAAGAAAATAAACTTACATTTTTAAGACAGCTCTCGATGAAACTGGCCTGTTTTGTCCATGCAGCTAGTTTAGCCAAGAAAACAAAGCTTGGCAAATGCAGGACAGGAACAGATTCATACATGCAGCAACCAGGCTGCAGCAAGAAGGAATCAATTGAAGAAGATAAAAGCCTGATGTAAGAGATTGGGAAAAAAAAAGAGCCATGAAGCCAAGACACAGGGAGGAGCAGAGAACATCTATTCTGCAATTAAACTAATATGGATTCTCAAAGCATAGGGTAAACCAAGAGATGGGTAACATAAAGGTTGAAGAAAAAGGCAGTGGCAGTCATCACCAGTGCCCATGAACTCCAGTCACAGCCATCAGACTACACTGATAAAACACTCCGGGGAGGTATTTGCCACATAGGGTTGTCCAGGATTACAGTAATTTTTCTATTGCAGGACAATTTTCTCTGAGACATTCAAACAAGATGTGGGTAGCATGATCAAACTGTGTCACAAACATGGTGGGAACTTCATCCACTTCAATACAAAGACATTTATTATTACCCAAAAAATTTATTCAATCATCATAGGTCACTCTATACCCACTGTATCATAGTGTATCAGTTATCAATGATGCTGAGTACCTGAATGAAAGGGAAGAGCAGTCCGACTACAAAGTTGGAGAGCCAGTTGACTGTCCCAGCTATCATGAATGCGGCCGGCCTCTGTGACTGCTGGAAAAACTCTCCGGTGAGGACAAATGGAATCCCACCTGAAAAAGGGTCCAACAAGTCAGTGATTTTAATAAACTTCCTCTGCCAACAGCTGTTTTACCTACAGAGATGAATGTGCCCTGTGTTGCACACCTCAGTGACTAGCACTGCTCTGTAGCTCCCTGCTCAGGTGTACACAGGTGCTTCTAAGACAGTAAAATGTGATTTGTCAAAATCATACTTTAGAGAAGTGACACTTCTCTCTTTCATGCCACTGCAGCTCCTGTTTTATATCCTTTCATTGATGGCATGCAGGTAACAGAGCAGTGAATCTGCAGAACAGCCTCCAGAGTACCATGTGACAAGCCACTTAATGTGAATGATTGTTTCTACTAAAATGCTTGAAATTCTGAAAATTAAGAAATAGTCCAAAATACTTTTAGACCTGAGCAGTTGAAAGATTACTCCAAGGAGATTAAAGAGTATTTATAATTATTATCTACTTTATTGCTGAAATAAAAAACCCCAAACCTTTTCCTTCTCTATGAGCACACTTTTCATTGATGCTTATTTAATACATTCCTTTACTAGATATAGTGCTGGCTCTTCTGGCAAGGTCTGTTTCTGCCGTCAGCCAAGGATTCTGACCTCTGTAATAACAAGCTCAGATGAATACCACGTTTGTCACTCATGTTTCCTTCCACTTAGGCAGGAGACTCTTTTGTACAGCACTGGCGTATTGCTGGCCTGACAATAACCCCTGGGGAATAGCTGTCTGGTAGATGAACATCTCATTTGATGATCTTTTGGCTACCTTCATTCCAATAGGATATTTCAATAGAAGTATTTTTATTTTTATAGAATAAAACATGGATTGCATTTGATGATTTGCTACATATTTCAGTCAATGTTGCACATGAAACATGCATTTATTTGCAGAATTGTTTCACCACAGTTTGGAGAACAGTAAAACTAGTAACATCAGTCAGGTCTTCAGTATTCTGGTACTATAAAGTTAGACCTCTAGGTCCTCACGTGTGCCAGCATTAACTGCCTCACCACTGAGCTCTGTAGGCAAGATCCATGTACACATATACTATATAAGTCCTTTCTCTGTTCTAAGCATTTTAACAAGTTAGTGTGAACATGTTAATATACACACTTCCTTTCAAAAACCTCTATAACAATCCTGACTTCCAAATATATAAAAATTAAGATAAAAGTATCACCAATGACATATCCACCCACTACATCATCTCCATGCATGTCTTTGCTTGATCTGTGTGCTTATCTTTTGCACTACCCTTACTCTTGGACACCTGTAAGCACATCTCAAAGTGCTTTATAGCAATACATTGTCATGTAACCCCTTGTGCTCAACAGTACTGAACTTAAACACATGCACCAGAAGCTGTCCTATGATCAATATGAGATATGAACTTGCAAACTCATAACAGGGCATGCAGATGACAACAGTATCTGATACTCCTCCATTCCAGATCTTTCAGATCAGAGACCATGAACATGTGCGTAAAAGAAACATGATGCTGCAAACAGCAATGTGTGTTGGTAGGCATCCTTCTCCATCAGCAGCTAATGTGACTTTTTGTGAGAACATATCTAGAACAGTAGCAAAGCCTCCAAATGAATTTTTTGCTCCAAAACCTGCCAGTATAAAAGACATGAAAAAAAGTACAGTGCAAAGAGATTTATTCACACCTACTTTAATAGGAAACTGAGCTATGAAGGGTTCAGGCTATCCAAACTGCAACTTGGCATCTTTCTACAAGCTGTATGTAGCATCTGAATTCTGTAACTAGAAAAAAGTGACCTCTCCCGATAGCACTTTGAACATGTAGAATAAGCAGCTGAACATACGTAACTTAAAGGAACACGTGGTCTATCAATCCCTGGTGGATTCCAGGGCCTATTCTATTACATGCTGCAGATTTATGTTCGCATCCTAAGATATGGCAGGCAAAACAACAATCATGTACGTTCTGTCAGCATCTGTTTTAGGTCTCAAATGCCATGCAAGGCAGTAGTTTTCCAGGACACTTGCCTCTTGGAGAGAGGAATTGAAGGGCTGGAAACACAGAAGTCATGTAAGATGGTTTATTTATGATCATTCTGTCATGCCTTTGCTGTAGGACAATCTACAGAGGTGTTGCTGTTCTTGTCAGTATAATAAAATATGTTGTTCCAGACCCGTTTGGAAAAATACACACTGTACAAGAGAGGAAAAAGCCAGAGGCAAAAGAAGACCAAAGAAAGTACAAAAGGACAGAAACATATCAGAAAGCATAAATGTTATGGATATAAAAATGCATTTGCACTATCTTGGAAAAAGTTTCCTTGAAATTCAAAAGTAATTTCTAGATACATATTAATTATCATTAAAACTTACTATTGGTTACACTTGTAACAAAAGCTCTCCCATCTAATCTGAAAAATAGTCAATCTAGTGATGGCAAAAGCAATATTTTGCAAAGTCTGAAAAAAAGATTAGCAGCTTCTCTGAGCTCTTTCAAAGGTTCTGTAGAAGAATGGGAAAGGTGGCATAGACCACCAGAGCTTTCCACGGGATAGCCAGGCATCTCCATAGCATCACAAAACAGAGAAAGTCAGTTTCTGTAGAGGGGTGACTTAAGTGAAATTCTATAGAGGAACCAAGAAGCCTGAAAAGCAGTGAGTTATGTGAAAGACAGGCCAGATCTAGAAACATGAGGAATGGAATGAGTGTCAGGAGGATGGAGCCAAGCTCTTCTCTGTTATGTCCAATGAGAGGACAAGGGGCAACAGATTCAAAGTGGAGCATAAGAGGTTCCACAGAAACAAAGAAAATCTTTTTCACTGCGAGGGTGACAGAGCACTGGAACAGGCTGCCCAGAGGAACCCTTCTGTGAGTCTCCTTCCCTGGACACATTTAAAACCTGCCTAGACATGTTCCTATGCGACTTACTCTAGGTGGTCCTGCTCTGGCAGGGGGGTTGGGCTACAGGATATTATGAGGTCCCTTCCAACCCTTAACATTCTGTGATTCTGTGAACGAAGCCAGGGTTGCTATATATTGCTATACACCTGGAAGAACAAAGACTTGGCCTCACTAGGATGCAGAGCAGAGGATGTGAATACCTGCCACGAGCCACTGCGAACAACTGTGAAGAACACACTCCACAACCAAGTTGAAGTGAAAACAGAAATTTTGGCAAGCTGAATGAAAAATGCCTTAAGGCACAAACAGTGAAGGCATCTGAGAGGAGCTGAACGTGTAGTTCCAGAGGTCCATCCTCAGTCATTTCAGGATGACAGAGATGTGATCAAGAATCTCTTTTCTCTCAGAACTTGGCTTCTTTGAGATAGAAATCTGTGTATGTGGTTAAAGGAAGCTGTAGTATGCTTCAACTAGGTCAGTTGGATCCGGGCTGCAGAGATCACAACATTACAGCATCTCACCAACCATTCTTTAGAGAATGAGTCTCCTTGCAAGATCCCCTATGTAATCACTGGGCCAGACAGGTCTGCACTGGCCTGTGTTCAAACATGGATGCTTGAAAATCACATTCAAAAGCATCCAATGAATCCACTGTATTTTCTGAGACAGTCTTTAAACATTTTGTAACTGTCATATGTGCTTGAACACGGGTGAAATAATTTCACCAAAAAGCTAACTGATGTTCTTTCTCATGGAGGATGAATCTGGCATTAGCATTTCCCCTGGAAGGTTTTCCACACAATTTTCAGTGCCATAGCTTTATTTTAGCTCTGATCATAGAACCAAAAATGTATATTAGGATTTCCTGTAGGAGTTTTTCAGAAAGGAAGCTTCTGAACATGCACTTAAAGGAGTAAGGTATTGACCACAATAATTATAGTGATTCATTTCTAAAACTTTGGTTTTTTCAGCATTGCAGTGAATGTAATGGAAGAAGGTCTTTACATACTGCACAGCCATTTAAGGAAAACTGTTAGCATGCTGCATCTGTTGGAAACTACAGATCTCTTATTGCAGGACTTGTATATCAATGGGCTATTTAATGAAACTATATTAAGTCCACATGATAAAATTAGACATGTAACAATACTTCTATATCTATATTTTATTCCTTCCCTCTGTAATTAGGCCAGTTACACTTAGAATCCATGACATGTGCTGGTAAACATCCAGGTTCTCAACCCAACAGTCTTTTATGCATGAAATTGGAATGCTAGGACAGCAATAATATTCTTGGCATACACGGTACATATTTTCAGATCTACATTTAAATTTGCATAAGTATCAACTTGTTTTCTTATGAAACATTAAGTACATGTTTTTATTGTTTTTTCAGTAAGCAATTACAAATAAATACTGCTTAGTAGAAGTTACTCAAGTGAGTGCTAAAATCTGAATACAGAAAACATGAAAAAGGAAGGAAATAACTGAAATCCTCATTCTTGACTTATCCAGTACTTAACTGGGAGTTGAAGTCTCTGCTATATAAATCTGATTTATGAAATGAAACTGTTAAAAAGAATAAATGCCTAATACAAATCATAGAGATTTATTATACTGGTAAATTGCCTTTAAAGGCAATGTAAACTTTGTGCCCTAAGAACCAGTAAAGAGAAAGGAATACACACCCAAAACAAAACTCTGTGTTCAGGCAATGGCTCCACCTGTAGATTTTCCAGCCCCACCAGGAGGTCCACTAACAGTCATGTGGCCTAGTGGCCTCCTCCATGACAGAAGGCAGTCTGGAAATCCTGTGAGCCCTGATTAGAGCAAGAGCTCCTAGACTTTCCAGCTCCACGCTTCTGAGACAAGGAGTCTTCAAAGGGAGATGTTTTGAAAGAACAGACAAGTACTTTGAAACAGTGTTGTGGTTTTTTTGATTTTGGGGGGGCGGGCGGGGGGGTGTGGAATAAATCTGTGCACCTCTAGACAAGACCAAGCAAAACAGCATTTGACTGCAAGGCAAGGCAATGTAAGTGAGACAAAGATCCTGCTAAGAAAACTGCTGGAATAACAGTCCAATATTCTTCAGTGAGAGAACAAAAGGATGTTAGTTTCTACTCAGACTGCAGCTATTAAAAAAACCCAACAAATCAACCAATAAAACTTACCCAAACCAACCCAAAACTCTAATCCTAACCCTCACCAAACCCCATTTGAAAATATACAGCAGGAGTACAGACAGTGAGGGATACAATGCAGCTACTGAGTTTCTTCCATCTCTATGGGTCTAGAGATAGAACAAAATTTTGCAAAATACATACCTCAATCTTTAAAGATGTGTTCTGTAACATGTCAAATGTTGTATGTTAATACAACATACAAAACTTGAATGTTATCTTTGATAGAATAATACCCCACAAAACAACAACATTACACAGTCAGACATGAAAGCTGGATTACCCAGATAATCCTGTTGAGAGAACTGGGAGCAGAACATATGATAGGGGTGTAGAGACACAGCTTCATGATACAGACACTGCTATCTGTATCCAGCTCTTCTCCTCCTCAATCTCACCTACCACAGAATTAAGCAAAACAGGCACTTTGTTTTTATAAAAGAGTGTATCTCATTAGACACATTAACTTGTACCATTTGAAGAGCATAGGACTTTTCCGCCCTAAAGGCCAACTTGAATAAAGAACATTTAAAACTAAGTCAGCCTATAGCAAACCAAAAGTGCAAACTGTCACAACAAATTAGAAAATAACACAAAACCTGGCAAAATCCAGTAATATAATTATTAGTACCTATAAACAGTTTAGTGTTTAATACAATATTGTGTAGAAAAGGGTTTTGCGATGATTAACTGGCCTTTGGTTTAGCATCTATAAAACCTGAGCATATAGAAAGCCAGTTCTGGAGGTATTCTCAGCTTTGTTGGTTTAAGGTAACATTCAAGGTAAATATATAAAGTAGCAATGATGCACAACAGAAATATTGATATACTCTATTATTGTAACTTCATTAGTTAAAATGTTAATTTTTGGTTCTCAGGTAATTTACACTAAAATGGTTGACATACAACAAGCCTATTAGCTAATGAGGAAACCACACAATAGTCTTTCTACACCCATTTAGGTATCTATTTCTAAAGCAGATATTCCATGAAATAATGTAATGCAAAAGACATAAGAATACTCTTCTCCAAACCATCTGATAATTTCTTCTTCAGTGATATCCTCCCCCTTTTATATAATAATTAGTGCATTTCCCTATAATTTTTAGTTCCATAAGGCAGTGTTCTCAAGCAGAATTCTATGAGTAGTCATTTACAGATTGAATCATTTAGCTCTGATTTTTTTTAATGAAGGCAACATATTTAATCCATAACTGATGTACCCCAATAGTTGCAGTACTTCTAGAATATCATTCTTTACATGAATTGCAATAAATGCTTTTCAACACAGCCATTTCCTGAAAGCCTGTGTTATACCTTCAGGTTTTAATAGCTTTTCTGTTTTGCCTTTTTTTTTTTTTTTAATTGTTAAAAAAACCATCAGTCCAGGCCATTGTGTCAACTGCTGTAGGAATTCAATACATTTCTTTTTTGGGGGTGTTTTGGTAACATTTTCAACCTAATAGAGTACTTTGTGATTATTTTGTTGTTGATGTCTGATTTTTCTGTGTTGGCTTTTTTTTTTTTTTTAAATAAAAATTCAACATCAGTATTAAATTTCTACTGTGGTAGTTAACAATATTTGGGTTTGCTTCACTATTGTAATTCTGCATAACTATTGAATAATAAAATGCAGTTAAAAATATACTCTATTTTCAATGGCATGTAAATAGTCTTTTAAACATTTCTGCTATATTTTCACTCACTTTATCATATCAGCACCCTAATTATAGCCTTTCTATTCTTCTATTTGAACATGAAGAAAAAATTTCTTTACTGAGCTATGACTAAGAGTCTTTATGATATAATTAATTTTATAATTATTCTCAGTAACAACGTTGATCAGACACTGATTAACATCACTTCTGCTAATATAGCATTATTAAAAACAATTATCTCAATGATGAGAGAGTTTTTACTTTAATAAAAGCACAGAAATGCCCCTTACATTTTCTTCCACTATATAGATGGCAGAATCATAGAAACACCTGAATTAGAGACTCAGAAGTGAGTTCAGTCCCAGGTAAGTCAAATATTCATACAGTCACATTACTATGACAGGAATGAAAATTGGAAAAAAAAAAACCAACAAACCAACCCCTATCTAGTCTAGGCTTATTACTTCTACAATAATCTACTAAAAGAATACAAAGTCATCAGACATGATTTCCCTGTCAGGAATTCGGGTTGACAGCCCATTAGAACAAAATGTTGCTGGTTGTGAACCTATGCAAGCTAAATCAGCCTCGAGAACTCAGTGTGTCATGTCACGCTTTCTTCATGAAATATTTTAACAAACAAAGTAATCATAGTAGTGGTGCACAATTATGTCATTGTATAGATGCATTCATCCCAAAGGACCCCCAGTAAAAAGAATGAACCAAATTTTCAGAAAAGCTGGGACAGCTTCTCCTTGTCCTCCTTCTCTTACTTAAGGTAACAGACCAGAATCACTGTTCATGATTTCTGGAAACTGCTGAAGTCTTTAGTACCTGGGGCCTCAAATGCCAGTAAATAAAGAATTTATCTGATACTACAGGATGGTAGAAAGGATATGGAGAACAGCAGATGTAGAACTAATGAACATAGATCAATAAAAATATTTTATTTTCCTTACTGTTGCTGATAACCAATATAGATATAGCAAATAGGAATATCTATTTGCTACCAAAGAGAAAGGAAATGAAGAACAAGACAAAAGTTGCCCTTTGACTAGAAGTAACAGCTTGAAGAAACAGTAACAGTCTTGCTGCAATGAAAGATATAAACCTTTCTGACAAAATTCAGAAAGAAATTGCCAAAGCCATAACTGAATGTTCCCAGAAAAGCGAATTTTCTGGAGTAGGACAGATAATGTCTGGAAATTCAAAGGAAACAACTGCTTACTTGGTCAAACTGACATTATCAGACTGTCCTTGTTCATGCAGTTGTCCTTCTGATGTATTTTTCCCCTGAAAGTCTCTTACTGCCATTTCTTTAGCTTTCTATGTAGGAAGCTGGCTATCCAGAAACATTGTCTAGACCCTAGAGAAACTTTCATTGCAACAGAAAACTAGTAAACATTTGCATTTCAATGCTAGCCATGGGACTTAGACAAAAACAGATGAGATGAACTTAGAACTTTGCTTTGCTGTGCATTGTGCCTGGGCACAAGGACAATAAAATATTTTCATTGTCTTACTTTCATTTGTTCTATTTTTTAGCTTGCACTTTTCTAAGTATATTTTTTTATACTAATTCACAGAAGAAACAGTATATTTTTAATAACCTTTCTGTATCCAATCCCTATTAATCTGAATAATGTATCCAAGTCACAGCTTTTCAATAAATCAATCTCTCACAGTTACATGAAGATCTAAAACACATGGGTGCATT
This sequence comes from Megaceryle torquata, assembly GCA_024611175.1. Classification (NCBI taxonomy): domain Eukaryota; kingdom Metazoa; phylum Chordata; class Aves; order Coraciiformes; family Cerylidae; genus Megaceryle; species Megaceryle torquata. The sequence continues at coordinate 27,617 of JANIJG010012225.1, forward strand.
TTTCCAGCAGTAAATTTCTTAAGCACTGGAGCTGCGAGCCATCCACAAGTAGTTAATCATTCAGGAGAACATCCTATCTCAGGTAAGAGGAGTGCTTTTGAGTGCCAAAGCATTCACAATTTGAAAGCTTCAATAAGATAATTTGTAAAATCTATTGTTACAGGGATAAAGTTCATAAGTTTTCCTGCTGCTAAGAACTCCAATGTGTCATCTCCAGCAATTCCTGTATCCAACAGATACAGTTACCTTTCAGATACTAGGGGTTCATTTTTCTTTAGAACTACCACTAATTATAAAGAATTTAAATCACTTCTGTAACAGAATGGTTAAAAGCTACACATTTACTTGATGCTGTTCTTTAGAGAGAGAAGTTTTCAAACAAAATGTAAACCAGGTATTAATCACAAAATATATGTTGAATGACACTGTATTTAATATATTTGAGGGGCACGTTATCTTCACACAACAAAAAATTTAGTGAAGATGTGGCCAGATTGAAAGCAATTCTAATCTTATTTCCAAACAGCCCCAAAACTCAGTTTGTTCACTGGAAGGCAACCAAAAGAGAAATTCTCATGTGAAACCCGTAAACTTTTCATCCTTTCTTTAAGTTAGCAGAAGAAGTTGAAAATACTCGCCCCCACCAAGTGTAGGCAGGAGCTTTTTCCATTGCTATGGAAAGCCAGAAAAGGAAAGGTAAAGCAGACCTCCTGCTGCTGTGCTTCACAGCCCACATATATGAAAGCAATGGCATTAATATGGAAGGCCATAATGGCTGGCAGCTGGGAGGCTAAAATGCTGCTTGTGTTGGATGGAAGGCAGCCTGCAGCACTTGAGTGGCACACTGGGGCAGGGGATGGGGTCAGAGACCCCTCACCAAATCTTCAACTGAGACTGGTACATACTGCGTTAACAATGATGTATCACCAGGTTATCATAAGATCCTGAACTGAACTGTAACTTTTAGTGCAGCATGTTTTAAATCTACTGTTGTGTCCACAAAAGCCTTACGAATTTTAACAAACCAAACTTTTTCTTAAATTCCTGGAAATTTTATTTCTACACAAATACTCTCTGTATCTGATGCTAGAACCATTTGACATTATTGAAGGATGGTTATCAGCTGGAAGTCTGCCTTTAGGCTCCTAGTTTGCCAAATAAAAGAAATTTTGAAAATTATCCTAAACATTCAAATCTTCTGCTTTTTTACTAAATATACAGCAATATGATTTTATTTGTTTCTTTTTAACATCATACAATTTTCCAGTACAAAGGGGTTTTTTGCACTCAGGGAAACTCCAAACTCTTTCTCAAAGTGAACTAAAAGAATGCCTCTGTGGGAGCCCATGAGCATTATAAATTCTTACATCCCACTCTTAAGTGGAGAAGCTAAAACAGCATCAAAACAAACCTTCTATAAATGCCTCTTTCGGGCAATAATACTGATGCTGCCTTTCATTTCAGTACTTTTATGTCTGCATGTGTGCTATCACACCTTTATGTTTTACATCCAAGAGAAGATTTTTTTTTTTTTTTTCTTCCCTTATGGCATTTCAGATTGAACAAACCTCATGACTTGCAAAGTGACCCTTTTATCACAACCACTCTGCTGTCAATATAGCTGCATGTTGGCATTCAGAGTACAAGTGCAGACTTGATTTAAACTTTAAATACCAAGATATCTTTGATACACCTTGGGGAACAGCAGTGATTTCCTCCAAGTTTTCATTTACTTCATGTCAATTTAACACATGCTGAATATACATTATCATGTTTCTATTGTATCTGTATTCAGCTCCTGCTAGGAAAGACTTCACTCACGTTCCATAGACAATGACAAGTATTATAAAACTCAATTATAAGACAAAACTCTCTGAAAAGATAGAAGGCAAAATATTTCTCTGAAATGATCTGGTTTGTTAATGTTTCTTAGCTGTGGCTGAAAATGCAATGGCTATAAAAAGAAACAGTTAAAAAATTAAGATCTTAGTACCATAAAATTACTATTTTTTTCAGATTCCATCAGAGTGTGAATTTTATTGATATCCCTTTTCTATGATGAGTGTGACTGGAAACATACCACTGATCTGATTTTATCATCCTTATGCATACTTAAGAGGAACTTATTTTAAAACTAGGAACTGAAGCAAAATCACACAGATTCATGTTTCATCATATTCACACTAAATTCAGCCTTACACAAACTCCACTCATATCAGCAGAATTTCTTCTGAAGGGAAGTGCTACTCATCCACAAAAATACCTACAAGATTTAGGACCAGAATTATTACTTCTAAGATGATACACATCTTAAAAGATCTTTTCCAACCTAAATACCTCTATAATTCTAGAAGACAGTAAAGTCAGATGCCCTGAAGAAATTGTGTAAGGATTAAGAGAGACACATCCTTTCTTCTCACTGTAGCTCCACTGATTTAAAAATAGCAGTTATTGATGTAAATTAAGTCAAGGGCTGAATGCTCTATGTAATAATCAGCTAGAAAATCCTGAGAACATGCTTATCTTTGCTGATACATGGGCTTTTTGTTAAAAGGAAACAAAGACAGACTTTATACAGAGGATCAAGTATCTCACTTGGGGGTAAAGGAACCCAGGATCACACTGGATCATGTGGTTTAAATCCAATCCTGTTGTTTCAGGCATTATTTAAAACCCATTATATATAAAATCCATTTGTTCAGCTTCTACTTTTGCTGCTTCCACTAAAAAGCTGATATAGAACTCAGCTCCTCTAGTGGTTAGGAATTTTCTTCCTGTTTCTATTCTAAATTTAATCATGGCTATCTAGTACCTAAGTTTGGGTGTTTGTTATTATTTTCTGTGACAACATTTGCTTTCAGTTTCTTCTTCCTTCTCAGCAATATTTTCTCTTTTGCCCATGTATTTAGAAATAGAAAGCATATTCTCGGGCTTTTTTTTTGTTAGACTATACAAAGTTATTCTGTTGTTTAGTTGTTTGTTTTGTTTTTCTTTTTTAATATAAAAACCTATTTTCTTCACCTTCACAGTAGTTTCTTTACAGCCTTCCTGTGCTAACTGCTGTATGAGCAGTTCCGTGCTCCTACATTCATCTCTAAGTCATCATCTCAAAAATGATGACATGACACATGACAACACAATGAGTATTTTTCATACTACAATAGAGACACAATGCAGGACAGTGTGATGCATTAAGTCTCTTAATATGTAAAAGAATGTGCATATAGAGTGTTAATATGAAACGATCTTTTAAATGTCTTAAAATATAAGCAACTATGGAGAAGTCTTCCATGCAATGTAAGATATTGTTCTAATATTCTCCCTTAGCTAGCTGGCATTTCTGGACATCCTTAATTCCTCACCCTATTCCTGAACTTCTAAGCCTCTTTGTCTGCTGCATGTAGCTTTGTCAGCTGAATGCAGTCATACATTTCCTATTACTAAAAATGGGCAAAATGTAAAAGATGAAGTGAGTTTTCAATGAAATCACTAATCTCAAACTTGAAGTGCTACCAAAATAACACAAATTTCCAGCACAAAGATGTCTTGTTATCATAATCAGGCAATGGATATTAAAGCAACTCTTCAGATTTCTAGAACTTCCCCATGTATTATTGCTTGTTGTACTAAAAGCTGGGGATTTTTCCTACCAGAGGACTCCAAGGAACTCCTGGGGGAATGTTTGATGGGAGAAGAAATGTTACTGCATGCCTGTCTGTGCACACATGGCTGTCCTCCCTCCCATCTACTGTGGTCAAAGGAAGGACAAGACACTTGTGCTACACAAACACCTTTTACAGACCTTAATGTAACAATGGGGTCTTGGGTAACCAATACCATTGGTCATTACCCAACGGTAAAATAAGCCCAGTGGTCCTGTTCACCATTACCAGAGCCAGATTTGATTTGAAAGAGACAATATTTTTTCAGTTTCTGAAAGAAGGTGATGAAGGAAGGACTACTTTAAAACCACACACATTATTAAAACAGACCACTTCCTCCCACCCTTTCATTTAGAAAAAGACAAGAATCATACCTAACCTCTCCCACCATGGTTTCCTTTCCCTTCTCTGCAGTAATGCCTTCTCCATTTATTAAAACTAGATAGAAGGGTGCTAAACAGAATATTCTTCTATGGAAGAAAAATCAATAAATGTCTTCAAATGAAGATGATGTATATAAATGCTTTGTAACATATTTCCAAAGGTCTCAATTTTTGTCATGCTTAATTCTGTTGGGAAGGTTGTCTGGAAGTCCATGCCAACAGTTCTGTAATCCCCAATTAATCACTTCATTGGTATTTTCCCCACATGTTCCACCATCTGGGGTGAATCTTGACACATAGCAGGAGAGCCATTCTCTGGTTCAGAGAATGAACTTTTAATTGTTTTATACAATTTGGAAAAGCATCAAAGCCAAACACTGCAACAAGCCCTCATCCCAAAACATGCGACAGACTCCCTGATAAGTGGGGTCACATCCTTGCAGGCAAATAAGGAATCTGGATTGCACACATTCTGTGTCAGCTGTTTGTGGTGGTGGGGTGTTTTGTTGTGGTTTTTTTAACTATTTTGCTGGCAGATAAAAGGGGACAGTAGCTTTATAAAACTATCTCAAATCATCCAATGCACATACCCACATACATAATAGATATTTTTCAGTTCACCTAGCAAAATCAAAAATCACTTTTTTGCACAGCAACTATAGCAAAGGTAGAATGGATGAAATGGGAATTTAGGTAAACAGATAAAAATAAGCATAACCTACACTTTTTCTGTTTAAGCCAGATTTTACTGTGGTTTTCCAAGAAGAGGCATTGATTCTGCAAATGCAGTTCAACATGCCAGTGATGAGTGTCCATGAAGAGGTAGCTACCCAGGTTTAATTGAGAAAATGGGGATAACCACTTTTAGCTTTTCCTTTTTCCTTAAATAATATTTAAGGCAAAGAAGGAAGACATTTCAAATGTACTTAAACCCATCTAACACTACCCAAATTTCCAAGGAGCTCCACATAATTTACCCATTTAGCAAAGGCATTCTGAATGCACACATTCGCTCATGATGCCTAATCTCAGCAGCACAAATGCTTAGTGGAAATACTGAAAATGTTCTCATACCATTTTTCTTTGATTTGTTTTCTTTATTTATTTTTTTGTTTTAGCTTGTTGTCCCTGGAGAAGGCAGAGCCAATCCCCTTGGTCCTTTCTATTTACTCTTTGCTGGATAATAAATCTTCAGTTGAAATGTATCCTATATGTATTTCAGGTTAAATGTGTGAACAAGAAAATAATTTTCATGAAACTTCTGCCTTTTTCTTGATGTGAAAATATGAAAACTGTAATATTATTTACTAACACATTCCCATAATCAAAAGCAATATTGGAAAGCAGTTTCTTTCTCTGCAACCAAATACCTTCATTATATTAATGTATAATTAACCAAAGAGGCACAATGAAGCAACTATCTGGAGCAGCATGGCTCCATAATCTATAAAACAACAAGAAATTTTTAAAGGGTATTTTTCTCAGATCATAGATTAACTATATTAAACATCAATAGTTCAATAGTAAATAGAAGCTTTCCGCTGTTCATGTTTTGATAAAAATGATTAAGTACTAAATCACATACATGCCTGAACATACCTGTTGTTAGCATTACTGTTTCAGTCCCTAGCAGTTTGCCTAAAACACACCTGCATGCTGAAAAGCCAAGTTCAGAAAAATGAAACAAAAAAAAACCCCACAGTTCATAGTAACAGCTGATCCTAGCTGTAAAATACAGATGGGACTTACCCATATGCTATCAGAAAGTGGGAGATCACATAACATCTAAGCAATCAAAAAAGTATCAGATGTTCTAACAAGAGAGAAAATATTGTATTTATAAAGACAATGTTATGCTCTAGAAAGCTATAGTAGTATTTTTATAAGCTCAATTCCTTATATTATTTAATATTTTCAGATGGGATAATTCTTCCAAGTGCCAATAGCTCAATAAATGTAAACTGAACTCATCCTAGATTAAGATTTGTATCTATAGAATCATTGCAAACCATGTGGGATTTACTCTGAAGAAGGCTGAAATGCTCAAAGTAACTACAGGAGGAATTACATAAGATACTGAGCATGTTTAATCAACACAAACAAATGACACAACTTCTATGAAAGGCAAAAAATATTAAATATATGCAGCTTAATAATGAATATGTATTAATTTTCCTGAGGAAAAACTCTTTTACTAACCAGAAAGGTGGGAAAGTTATTCCTAAATTTCAGTCTTTTCTCATTAAACTACCAGAGTGCTAGAACAGAACACTAGATATTGAAGTGTGAAATTTTCCTGCTAAAGGGGTGTCATAAAATATCACTGAGGTGGTGGCAATAAGAACTAGCCATTCAGTCTGGAAAATCTGGGGTGATAAGGCCTACAAGATCACAAGAAACTTGAAGAGGGAGGAATGAGATCAGTGGTTCCATTTCTTCCAATTCAGGACCTGAAAGGCATCACACATTCTTAATATAGGTATGACATATATGTGACAGACATGGTATATACATATAAATATATATGCGGTATCTTAGTATAACTGTCACAGTGTATTTCTGAAGAAAACAAAGCTGATTTTAAATTAACTGCTAATTGTTCATGAGAAGTACTTGGCGTATCTAGGAAGATCCAGAAATACAGATTTCCCACTGGACTACTCAGTTCCGAAATAACAGCAGAAATACAAACTACTCAGTTTTGATCTCCATGGAGTAACAAAGGACCCAAAATCCATGACAGCTGTCTCAACTGTCTATAAGCAAAAAGCGTTTCTTTATGGTCATTCTGCATCTTTCTTATTTCAATGTATTTATGTCTCTCAAGCATTCCACTATGCAGCACCAACAGTGGCCTGGTTCTGTCATTGCAACACCCTCCATATAGGTACTGGGGCTGCTCTTAGGTGTCCTAAGGATGTCTCCTCTCCATGCTGAACCAGTCCAGCTCACGCAGCCCCTTCTCACAGAATCATTAAGGTTGGAAAAGACCTCTAAGATCATCAAGTCAAACCGTCTACCTAACAGTATCAAGACCTGTCCTGAAGTGCCACACATGGCTCCTGTCACTGACTTGGTGACTCTTCAATGGACTTGTCCCAGCTTATAGATGTCTTTCCTGTAGTGGGGAGGGTGCAAAACTTGACACAATAATTGCACTCAAATATTGAACTTGTGCCTTGACATACAAAAAGCAGTGGATCCAAAGTGATGTCTCACTTCTGGTAATATTTCTTTTGTACAGAAAAAACATGCATGTTCTCTTCTCATTCATACATCTTAAACATAACTAATAACAGAAGTTGCTTTAGTACTCTGAAAGAGAACTGCTCTCAATTAAGAGGTAGCAAAGTAGTTCACATCTCACGACCCCCACTAAACAGAAGAGAGAAGTTTCATTGAAGACAAATCTGGCCCCATTAAAGTCAGCTAAAATATTGCTATTTATTTATGGGGAATCAGAATATGATTCTTTGCAACTTCTTCTCAACAGCCGAAGTGTCAATTACCAAATTTTTCATAAGAAGCAAATTGATATTCAATGCTACTGCCACTATTGTCAGGTTGTCAGGTATTACAAATGTTTGAACATACACGGGAAAGGTGGAGAGGCCAACTAGATAGCTACTGACACAGTATTAACTTTCTTGGACTTGAAAAGCAATAAGCACAGTGAAAATATAAAAAGATTAAATTTTTAAGAATATCTGTAGAAAGCAAGTAAGCAGTATTAAATAAAAGCTGTTTGTCTTGCACATATCTGCAGACACTTTCCTCCAAAAAGAGTGCAAAGTACAAAAGAAAACCCTGAATAGCACTGGTAAAGGGAAAGAAGCTAAATAAAGAAAACCAGAATCCATTCTGAAGAATGGTGAGGTGAAGGAAAAATGTAGAGGATTAATCTTAATATGCTGAAAATACAATATGTGAGAACATATTTATCTGCAAGTTGTAAAAATCAGTGGAGCATGACTGCAATATGGAAAAAATTATAATTTTTTTCAACAGTTTCTTAGAAAAAGCAAAGGTAGGTGTTGCAAGTAGATACACTTAAACTGTTTGAGCTACTTAAAACACCAGAAGGGAAGTTTTCAAAAGTTTCAAGTCAACATCTGATTTCCCTTAGGTATTCAAAATTCAAGACCAGTTACTATTCCACAGAATTCTTCTTTAAAAAAGAAATTCTTGGTCTAAGAAACATGCATCAGCAATAGTAGGATTTAGCTGACCCTGAAATTTGTCCTTATAGAAGGACAAGTGGATTACAAGATTTTCTGCAGTATTTGCCTTACAAGAGCTGGAAGTGAGGAAGGAGAAAAGGACCACCTACAGTCCAAGATTAGGTGTGTTAAGTAGCCTAGCCAAGCCCATTTGACTTTCCCATATTCCAGTCAGCTACTATATGCAAAGGAATGAGCAGAGATATTATTGACAAACTATTTTCCCAGAAGCAAAGGGAAAAGGAATATTTTAGTCTTCTCCTCATATTCCTCTGAACCAGCATTATTTTTCCTCAGCTTTTCCAAAAGAGGATCTACAGAATTATAGCAATGTTTCATTAGAGTCACATGAAACATCAGCAACTCTTTCTTTCCCCAAATAAACCACAATCAATTAATTAAAGCACTTTAGTGGTGAAGATGTACAAACATCTGATTAATGTTTAATGTCAAACTCTTTATAAAGAAAAAAGTGGTAATAAATGGTGCATAGAAAAAAAAAAAGAGAACTCAGAGGAAGAGAAGTCTTATTTTCCAGCTTACAGATGAACAACTGTGAAAAAAAAAAATCCTAATAAGCAGCTTATCTTTCCCCATTTTGTGCAGAACAGTTTGTAAAAGAATCTTTGGAAATTTAAGCTGTGTTTTGACATCTTATTCTGCACATAAACTCAGTGTGGATAAAACTCTTCTTTATCTTTCTGCAATTAATTGTTAACATTTCATTATTTGAAAACTGCAGGATGCTAGTCTGATCACATATCTGAAGGCTAGAGCAATACTGTTCAGAGAACTACTAGGCCGAGGCAAGTATTTTCATATTATGCATATCTGTTAAAATGCGTTTTCCAAAGATATGAAGCAATTAAAATCACAAGATAAATTAGGTTGGAAGGGACTTCTAGAGTTCAGCCTCTGGTCAAAGCAGGGCCAGTTGCTCCTGAATTTGTCCAATTGAGTTTTGAACATCTCTAAGGATGGAAATTTCATGGTCACTGTCTTCCAGTGCTTAACCACTCTCAGTATATTTTTTTTTTTTTCCAGTCAGAATTGCCCTTGCTGAGATTTGACAGTTGCTCTTGTCTTTTCATTCTACCCGTCTGAGAAACATCTGTTTTAACTACTTTTTAACACCTTAAATGTGTTCTTTATTAAATTAAACAAAATACAGAAAATACAACCTGTGAATACTGGATTGTCCTTAAAGTTATATCCATCTCTAGGTAATCAAAACAAGGCTGGAAAAAGTAGCTCTTTACTACCTACAAAAACAGTTACCTGAAGGAATCAGGTCTGAAATGCATAGAACCAGAAGAGAACTGCCAAACAAGGAGCAGCTCCACCATCAGAACATCTACCTTTTCTCTCTTAGGACAGAGAGCACATGTAAACCCTCTTACACAATGCTTCTCTATCTTCAGAAAAGAGAAGAGAACCACTCACAATTGTCTCCTTTCCCCTCCACCAGTGTCCCATTTGCCTCCTACCATCACTGAACTGCTACCACAAGGATGGAAAAGTAAAATGCTCAGCTTCCCCTCTGAGTGCTTTTTATAGATTTACGAAATCAACGATCCTACAATAATAGCCAATATTTTAATTTGGTACTGATTGCAATTTAGGCACTAATTCTCAATTATGCTTACACTTAAGTGGGAATGTACAAGCACATGGGCTTTTATCAATAATATTACTATCACTTTGTGTTGTTATGATTTTTTCTTAAACTTCTTGTGGTCTTCAGATAAGGGTAAAGTGAAGTTCCTTACAAGCAATTTGTTAACATAGTGCCAGTGCAAAAACACTTGTGATTTGACGTACAGAGAAACATTTTAAAAGTAGACACATACCTGGTCCGATGCAGAACGATGCAATGATTGCAAGGATGCAAAATATACTGAGGTAAGGAAGCCAATGCACAGTTTTCTGGGTAGATAAAAGATACTCATGTTAAGTATATTATATGCATCCCCAATATTGTAAAAACAACTCACAGATAATAGTGTCTTCCATGATTCTTCATCTATTTCAGCATTTAGTTTATGATTACTTCAGATAATCACAGTATTCCCGTAGAACTTTATTAGATGATTTGCGTTAAAGGTTTTGGTCTCTGTGAAATCCCTGCAGAGAAACATTAGACAAGCCCTTGCACCACAGAAGTCACAATTCTGAAAGTTTACAGCTTCTTCTACTGAACTTCAGGCCAACCCAGACAATCCAATCTTTCCATTTAAAAGATTTGGTGCCTCCACCCTCCTCAGGTATTTCAGTTGTGTTTAAGAAGAGCATCTATACTGGCCAGTAGAGCTTCAAAGTTCACCAGCTAAAGGCTGGACTAGACAAGACTATATTTAAGGCTTCCTTTTGGTAGAAGAGCTGTACCTGAAACCTTAGCAAAACATGAGAAAGTCACAGTCAAAGGACTTTTAGCCATAATGTGACTTTGCAGACTAGGAGAGCCATATGTGCAAATAACAGGTATTACAGAGGAAAGACAACAAACTATATCTGGTTCTTCAGGGAATTGTAAATGGAATCACTTATTTTCCTCATGAGGCAATCTTTTTTTTTCTACTTCTAAGCAGATTTTTCTTTATTCAGATCTCTAAATGATAAGAACTTGATGAGCAATTTCTATTGAGTTTTCAGGACATCATTTCTTAATCATCTATGTGAATGCTTGATAATATTACTAATAGATGGGAAACCCCAATAGATTTCCATGCCTTTCTCTCTTCATCAGTGGGGTTCCTTCCATCAGCAAAATATGCATGCCATTTTATTACAATTTTACTAATTTTGCAAAGTTGGTTAAGATTCTACAGTAAAACTGTTGAATCACAAAATATCACCTTGAATGGCACTGTAAAAATATACTTGCTAAAATTGGTAATTACTTATTTCAGTGTTAAAAAATTCCCCCTTTTGTGATGCTTCTTCTCTTCTAGTCTGCATTATTCCTTCAGGTATTTGGATAACGTGATCACTTCTGAAAGGAAGTAAAACTGAAAGCCATTCAAACTTCAGGGATTTACAACAGGCAAAGGTTCTCACGAATCAGACTTGGTTTTAAAAGATTTGGAAAAGAATTTTTCACTCAGCATACAAGACTTGCAATAATATCTATCTTCTGGAGAGCTGTCTTACAGCTGTCATGATGTGTATGAGAAGTAAAGCTTTACTGTGCTGTACATACAGGTAAGTCAAATAAAACTTTGCAATGGTGTAGCATACACCTGCTAGTCAAACTGACTTACTGACTCTCCTCAACCAAGAAACAAGATTTGAAAGTCAGATTAATGGCAAGACACAGGAAGCAATGACAGCAGGAAAACAACTTGATGAAAGACCACTTAAAAACTGATGTGCCATTGCAGATGTCAGTTTTATTTCTCAAAAGCCCTCATAAACAGAAAGTAACCGCATCATTATGTCGGTGGAAGCTAAACAAGGAAAAATTACAAGGGGTCAGTATTTACACTGGTTTAATAATTGTCCTCCAACCATTTGAAATAGCTGGGGAATGGACTGCGAATAACATTTGAAAACATAAGTGCAAATGTTCTGCAAAGGCTATGTCTTTTTATGTTCAGTAAAAAATATCAATAAAAAGAAATAGCAAACATGGAAATTTTTCACTACTGGGTAAACATTGAAACCTAAGAATAAGAATGACTTACAAAGTACAAAAGAAGTCTCAAAAAGACTGCATTACAAACAAAAATAAGAACACAAAATATGGATAAAATAAACTATCTTCAGTTCATGACATACATGAATCTTTGAGATAAGAGAACTGAACATAACAAAGCCCTAATGGCTTTTTAATGCTAAAGCTGCTACAGATAACCATGGTACTTTGAAACCATCAGATTCATAAATAAGCAACAGACAGACATTTGAATTCTTATACCAAAATTATTAAAATTATTTGCTTATACGGTAATACTGAGGTAAACCAGTATGAAGCACCTGGTGTTGAAAATAGTCAAAAGAGAGTAAAAATATGTAGTGATCTCAGTGTTACCTGTAAAGTCAGAGAGACTGTAAGTACTGCGAAGAAAACAATCATCAACCCAAAGCCTCCGATGAGAAGAGGTCTGCGTCCAAGACGTTCAATAACTAAGCCCTGGAAAATAAAAGGTGGCACTGAAGAACAATAAACCACTGAACTACTCAGATGATGTAATATGTTTTCCTAGTAAATATGAACATCAAAAACTATGAGAGTTTATCTTATCACTTATGATGTTTCATATTTGTGTTCACAATTATGTTCATATAATTTAACCCCTTTGAAAAAAGAAGTCAGCATAGCATCATTATTTAAGACTGCTGAAAAAAATAGGAAACCATCAATGCAGTACATGGTATTAAGTCTTATGTCTGCATTTCCTACTATAGTATAAATATGGAAAAAAATGTGCAACTGGTAAATTCAAGTTTAATAGCATTAACAGGGTAGATTTCAAAGTTACTACTACATTTAACTTCTCGTGCAACAATTTAATAATAAAACAAGCGCTGTAGATTAGTTATATACAGCTAATTACTATGATGATTGAAGTTTGATTACTTATTTTCAGGGCGTAAATAACTGTACATTGGAATGGCTTACAAATTTGCACAAAATTTCTATTATAATGTTCTTAGAATACATAATTTTCAGATGTCAAAATGTTGAAACAAATTAGAGTCCGCTTTTGCATTTTGACTGTTTCTGAATTTCAACATCTCTCTGGATTTAAGCTTAAAAGGTTTAAAATTTCAGATTAAAATGGCTTTTTTTTTAGTACAGATTACAATTCTATTAATCTAAAATGTATTTTTATTTTTTCTTCAAACACAGAAGAAACATTTAGTTACGATTATATTTCTTAAAAAAAGAAATCCACCCAGCAAAAAACTTTGCCCAGACAAGTGATTGTAACACTGAAACTTGTGCATTCACACATTCTGAATTTATATTTATCTGCTAGAGAAGAGTACAATGAAGAGCTCCTTGAAACCCTGTAAACATGAAACTGCCTTTGTCAGTCCAATTCATTAAAATAGACTAATGTGTATTTTAGGTCGTAAGACCTGGTGCACCATTCCCATTGTTAACTACTATAATTACTAATTACAGTTGGCTTTCTTATGAGAAAAAACAATTTTACAAAGACTAAAATGTACCACTTCAAATAAGTTAAAGTCAGAATCACACAATCATTTGCCATGTCATTATTGACTGGGAACTGAAATCTCTCTTCTACACATCCTTTGAGTAAAAGATAAAATAAACAACTACCATGAATATGGAGTAATACCCTTAATTGCGGGAGATAATACACACCATTCCGCTGTGAGTGTCTAGAAGAAATGCATTAGAGGCAAGTACAAAGTCACACAGGGAAGAAACGCCTTGTGTGGCAAGTGTTTCTCCAGAGCATCAGGTTCACCAGCATATTTTATGAGAGGATTCAAAACATGTCAACTCTGCACCCTGTTGAGCTGGACTTCCACACCAGACATTCTCACTGTGATGCCATAGAACATGGAAAGCAGCTCTAGAGTGAGCTTTAGCTTTCTTTATTTCTTTAAATGAGGAAATATACTCAATCATCTGCAATAGATGTTTCACATGTAATTTGACATGAATTACATATTTATCAATAAACATCTCACTCTGCACATGTAATTTGACATATCAGGGAACTACCCTTATTTTTTGCAATTCTGGATTGGCGGTCACAATTAAACAATCTCAGTATTAAACCATCTGGTGGGTTTTTTCATTAAAACGGGGTAAGGGATTAACGTTTCTTTTGGAGGGGAGTAAGATTCATAGATGCACTAGTGCCTACACACACTCAGAATAAGTAGCATAGACATATGTGGGCAAATCCAGGTGGGTTGGAGAAGCACTCCCAATTTTAACAGACACCAGCCAAGCACAGATACATTTACAGCATATCTCCATATCCTTTTTACAAAAGAAAATATTAGTTTCTAGTATATCTACATTCTTTTTTACTCAGAGATGATTTGGGAAGAAATACAGCAAATCCATATGCAGTCATTTTTTTTTCCCCGAGCTGATGGCAGGTTTCCCAAGCATTCATTATTGCTATTTATTTACTACAGTAGCAATGAGGAACTTGAATGCTTCAACTTCTGGACACTCTCAGCAGTTACAATTACAATTCTTGGTGACATTTCTTATTCTATATAGAATGGACCAACTTTGTTCACTGGAAAAACGAGCAGGAATTTTGTCCTTATTCATAGGGACACTATGATGTACCAGAATTGCTGGAATCCTACAATCATTTCCAAACCTGATACAAAGTTAAGTGCATTGACAATGCTGATAAACCTAGGAAACACAGACTCAGAAGGCTTCTCAATTCACACAATTAATTGGCACAATTATGAGGAGAGAAATACCTATTTCCATTTCAAAGCTAAGGACACCTCTAATTTGTGGAAATGAGTGATCAACCTCTTCTATCATCAGTTCCAACCCAACAAAACACATCTGCTTACAGCACAGATTCAAGCGAGGCACACCAGTTTCTGCTGAAATGAGATACGACACAGAATTGAGCTCATGAAAAGCCAGCTGCAACAATCAAAACCATGCTCCCTACCTGCTTATAAATTCCAAATCTGTGGTCTCGTGAAAGGGAGCATGTGTGTTTGGAAAGATATGGGTCTGTGACTTTGCTTGTCAGGAGGCAGTGCAGAAGCATCTCAGGGCCCACTGGGAGACCAAAGTTGTTCAACTGGGAGTCAATCCACAACAGAAAAGCCTCTCAGGAGGTACCATCTTTCATCAAGGCCAAAAAGGTTTTTGAATTAAGCACACAGATGCTTTGACTGACAGCCCATCAAGCTGTTTAGATCTACAGTATTTCTAACTAGAATTTGATTTATTTTTGAGGATTCCTTAAGAAAACCTATGACACTACATCAGTAGTTAGAATTTCTCTGCTCAGTTGTTTGCTCCCCTTGATGGGAAGAAAAAAAAAAAAAAAAGTCACATAAACTCAAGTTTCAGCAAATACTTGAGAAGAAAGGCCTAATATCTTCTATAGCAGCAAGTTACCCTGGCTAAAACAGTGTTGGATTTGAGGTTATAAACAGACAACATATTTATTTTTAGTAATGATTATACAAATCCAAAACTTACTAACTTGCAAAACCCACTAAGATGCTTATGACTCATAAATGGAAGATGATTCACCAGTTTTCAAGTATTTATAGTTCTGAATGCTCCACCACTAGACACTGGCAACTGTTACCTATTGAAGACCTGTAAAAAGTCAAAATATACTTTATGGTAGGGTAAATGAAATAAAAAGTAATCCAGTATTTGCTCAAGTACAGTCAAAAAAAAGAATCTTACAACTGTTTTCTGTGATCACACACTGAGTTATTTGTCAAATTGAGTAGGTTGATACTTGTTTAAGTGTGATCATAAACATGCATTTGTATACCATATAAGTCATGGTAATTAAGGCATCTGAAATTACTGAAAATGTGTAAAGAAATATTGCAACTAGAATTCTCTCAACACAAGCTTTTGGTGGTAATAAGGCAACTGATATGCAAACTAAATTAACAGTTCACATAACTCAATTTTGTGTGGCAGGAAACACTTGCAAATCAAGTTAAAAAAGCAAATGTCTATCTTTTCACTTGAGTCAGATGCAGATAACAGGGCTGACATAATGAAAGCAGAGCGTATTAAAAAGTCAGATGATCTTCTGTGGATAAAATGAATATGTAAGCAAGTTCTAAAGCCTATATAGGAGATCACTGAATACTATTTCCTACTTATTTACTGGCCCTGGATTATATGAAGAAAAACATGAAACTATTAGATTTTCTTGATGTCTTACCTCTGAAAAGAAGTTTGATCTATATGCTAACAGCAAGAGTAGCCACACTTTTTTTCTCATTTATTTTGGATACAGGTCTGAGTAAGACTGTATGTCTAGATTCAGACTTAATGTGACAAGCTAACTGTGTTATTTCCATTTTAAACAGCAAGATTAAATGGATAATCGCATTTACATCGCTGTCAGATCTATTTATGACACAATGTGTAGCATCCAGGAAAATGAGAGTAACAGAAGACTGAGCGTTACAAATGGGGGGTTTTGATTCATATTTTAGTATATCTATTTGTCTAGTGTATTAATTATATAGTTGTAAACCAAAGAAATGGGTTATTTTATTTAATCACCTAAACTGGAATGTGGAGGCCTAGTACCATGTTTGACCACATAAGCATAAAATGTAAATAAATCTGTGCTTACCCTGTCTCACACCTCAGTTTTCCTGTATCTGCATTAATGCCATGACAGGATAAAATCGTACACATCTTCTGTAGGTACCAGGCTAGGGATTAATATTAGCATAGCGTGGAATTGGTTTCTGTTTCTAAGCTTGGTCTAAACTATTATGCAGTAAAGCATCCTTAAGCAGCTTAAACTGGCAGTGAAATTTTCCATTCACTAAGGAGGGTCTCCCTGCTCAATGCCTGCCAGACCAGCATGACTAAGACAGCCCATGCAGGGATTTGCTCTAGCCAGTTGCTTTCACCTTAGCAATGCCTGGGAACAGCCCTTAGGGCAGTGCAAAAAAACCTGATTATTCTTATTATGTCACTCCAGTAAATTGTAGATATTTTCAAAGCAAAGCCTATTCTGACAATGATTTATTTGGTAAAAGCTTTTTTCTATCTGTGTCACATTCATATCATAAAAGCAAGACTAGATCTTGACCTTGATCTATGACAGATTATTGTGGCTGGTGCTTTCTTTTCTAACGATAGTACTTGCATGCCCTGATGCAGATCATCTTGGGAAAAAAAATAATCAAAACCTAAATTTTTTTAGTACTCAACAGTAGGAGATATGTCTTTAAAACTTGGAATTTCTGAATATATCCTGCAGAAGGATTTAAGGATTTGTACTACCTAAATGCAGTCTTTAGCCGTCTATACCTTGGTTATTAGAAAGGGCATTGTAAATTAGACCTTCAAATGGAGATTTTTTTCTACTGGAAATCACTACATGGTCACTTTAACACATGGAATCTCTCTATCCAAGAGCCCAAGTGTAATAAAATGATTAAGATGTCTTTGTTTTAAATCAATCCCCTGGACCACTTGTGGATGAAGGCAGCAGACATTAACACAGCCACACTCTGCAATTCATCCTGCAGTGAACATGTGCCCATGTGCACTCCTGCCATTGACAAACACCCTGGTCTGGGAAGCTACTTGGTCAATACCTCCTTTCTACTGCTGATTCTTTCTGATCAGAGTTCATTCCAATACTGTGACTTTCAAGTTTCTCCCTTGGGAGAGTTTAAAGGGCAAAATTAATTATAAAAGGCTCTTTGTTACCTCTCCCATATTATTAATGGATATTTTCGTGATTAATTGACCCAGGACAAGCCAGCACAGAATCCACTTGAAATTTCTTTGTATGACAGTGAGGTGTTGATAACTACTTTCTAAGAATAGTTCTGCAGTTAGCTGAGCATCCACATTATAATAATTTCCTCCAGCCCATACTGCCTATGTGCTTAATATTCTCTCATTTCCACATGACAGACTTTTTCATACAATATGTATGAAAACCTGTGAAATTAACTGGTTTAGGATGCTTTGGGTTCTAAAAACATATGAAAGTTGAAAAATAACCATACTATAACAGGCTAAGATATTACCTTCTAATTCTGGTACTCCCTGCGCAACAGCTTGTCAGTGTGGTGAGATCAAAAGGGGGAAATGCTGTTTGCCCCATTCTTGCACTCTCCTCTACTTAGAGGAATTATGGGCAGGTGAAGGTTGATTCTGACCTCATGTGAATAATGTCACATGGGACTGCATTGAAAGTCTTGCTAAAAATCAGATTATAGCAAAACTTCCTATGAGAATCTCTCTTCAGATTAAAGTATTTGTCACCCCATTTTTTCCACTCGCTACAACTGGCTGTCACTGCAACATATTCCTTCCTGTTCTGACCCCAGTGGAACCACAAAGTTTTAATGGAGATACCTTGTTTTAAAATGTGCCATGCCCTAAGCAAGGAATCCCTTGTTGTATGTTAAGATCTACCAACATTAAGATAAACACAGAACAAGCCTAAGAGGCCTTTCTTATGACACACTAAAGCAGAATAACATCATCTCACCTCATAAAGTCATTCCTGGACTTCTGTATGATACAGCAATGTATTTCCTATGTTGCTTTCTGCTCTACTCCTGAATTATATTTCAACTCATTCCAGACTGCACAGCTTGTCTCTGTCACAGGCTTTGGAAGGCACATTAGTAACACCTTGATGCATCACCTTATGGGAAATGCTTAAGGCATAATCTTCTCAACATAGTCACAGCTAGTCTCTTTCTGTGAACATTATATAAAGACCAAATGTGGTGACACAGATGGCAAATTTGGACGTGGGATGCTTAATCTGAATAACATTCCCTTTTATTCTATGCTGGTTTCACAGAGGGGCGGAGGAATCTTTTCACACGTTTACTTCTGTCTCCCTTTGCATTCAGCCTGTTTCCTTGTCAAAGACAGACACCGATAAATTTTTCTTTCTGTCCACTAAGAGTAAGGCAACAACTAAATTAAATTAACCTCAATTACTAAAAATTACAAAAAAGCCATAGTACCAATCTTAATAAACAATAACTAAGTTTTGTGGAGTCATCTTACTGTGGAATCTAAAAATGAGACTTCTAATAAACACATATTTGCCAGGGAATTATTTAGGTATAGTCCATCTTGCTTCAAAGCACAGCATCAGGTTAGATAATTTACAGCTGTGACACATCTATGTCTATGAGTAGGAAATCTATTCAGCATTTCATTCCAGAGGTTACCAAACTTCTTCAGAAACAAACTGAAATGAATGGGTGCTCTCATTAAAACATAGCTTGTCTAGCCAGTCCTCTAAAATGAATCTGTGTTAACTATAATGGATGGAGAGGTCTACAGTTAACTGAGAAAAATAAAGTTTATACCATCTCCCCAGAGAGAAGCCAGGACACCAAGTATGCAATGCTACATCACAGGTATTTCATGAAATAAACTAGGAAATGATGGTGTAAGCAGGAGCTGCAGACAAATTATATGAATGAAAGGAAAATGATAATGCATGTGTTTCATTTTTCAGTGTCTTATTTGTGTGGCTTTTGCTCGAGAGGAAGAAGGATGCAGCTGTAGGCAAAGCATGCTTCAAGCAGGCATACTAAGTGATCTGAGACAATACAGAGCTATAAAAAGGGTGGGATTATTTGCCTTTCCTCAAGGACCACATCAACATTAGCAGTATTGTGCTGCTGGTCCCTGTTTAAAGGAAGGCTTCCAAATTTTTCCACAGTTTGAATGATATTTTATCTCCTAAATATTATTTTGTTTTATATGGGGCTCATCAATACCTAAGTACTCTTACTGAGGCTCAGAATCTTATGACCACCTAATATATGCATAACAATCAGAGAAAGTACACTATTTGTACACTATTTCATTGCAGACCTCTCCAACAGCTATTTCATTTACAAGAATAAAAACTCTACTTCTATTACTGATAGGAGCATCTATGAAATCCTGGAATTTATTGCTGGTAAAACCAGAAAAAAAAAAGTTCTCTTTTGCTTTCTTCTCCTTCCTATGAGTAGTATATAAGACATATGTCCTTGACTTAATATTTAACACTGTCAAAGAGATTTAAAAAAAAAAAAAAAAAAAAAAAAAAAAAAGAGCAAAATTGCAGCTGAGAGGATTAAGTAGGAAGAAAACCACCCCCCTTAGTTTTAGGCATGAAAAAAAATTTAGAGGAAGTTACTTGTAGAAATGAGAAGCTGCAAAACCTTCACTGGAAAAATGAAAGTCATGTTGTTATTCCTTTAAACAGCAGCAGCGAAACATTTATGAAGATTACCAAAATATAATTAAGGCTACAAAGCAACATTTCTCTTGAACTGAATCAGCAAATTTGAAAGGGGTGAAGATATCAATACATTGGCATTTCCAGAGGCACAGCAAGTAGCTTAAACAGAAAAAGCAGTAAAACCACTCCTCTTGGACAAAAAAAAAAAGTTAGCACACATACCAGGAATCAAAGCCGACACATCTACCTCATTATGTATGAACAGTGGTCTCTGAATAAGGCCCGCAAACTGATAACACAGAAGAAAAGATGACAGGGCTTATTTATAGAATAGCTTTACTATCATGGAATCATCTCCATGTATTTTTTACCTCTTTTGACCAAAAAGAGGTGTATTCTTCACTTAAACCACTGGCAGAATTATGATTATTATTTTTATGTGTATCTTAAAGAAGCATTTCTGCAGTATCACAAAGAAGAAATTTTAAGAGGTAAGGATTTCCATACTTCACTAAAATAATGTCCCTTTAATTTAAAAAAAAAAAAGATTGTTTACTCAAAAATAGATTTGTGGAAATTCACAAATATCAGAAGAAGATCTTTGTGACCTTTGAGAGTCCTTATGTCCTAGACTATAAGAAAATGTACTTGATAGCTGGATTTAGTTTAACATTTTATAGGTCATAAGCAGTTGGTCTGCTACTGGAAAGGATTTTTTTTTTTTTTTTTTTTCCAAAACCATTCTTCAGACATTTAGAACCACTTTTCTGATGTGTCCAATATTGTGTAAATATAATTGATATCGAATATATGAAGATGAGTAAAAATTCTAACAAAGAAAGAAAAAAGTATTTGCTTGCTTGCATCTTTTCATTCCAAAGAATTCTCCCATTCTTTCTTATTTATTGCAGTGCAAACAGAAATGTATTTCCTTTTGCAATTAATTGTGTATTAATCGACTAAAACTTTCAGGTTTAGTTTGCTCACTTAGTGTATATCTTTTTTTCTTAGTCAACTTTTCCATTTTGAAATAGGTTAAAAAAAATGTCCATGGATAATTTTTTTATTAACATCCTATTCTACATTCAGTGCATAGCAAAGGTAGAGATGACCTATTTAGGAGCTCACTTGTTATGAAAGGATGCCTGCTTGCCCTCTCTGAATGAGAGAGCAAAATTTAACACAACATGGGACAACCTTGCTCTAGCATGCTGCCTTTTCCACCAGGCTGGGCTATGAATATTTACTCTCATATTTTTAAATGGCTGAAAAATTTTCTTCACTGTTCATAAGATGCTAGAGAAAACAGGTCAGCAAAGCATGCCCAGTAAGACAACTGTTTCTGCAATCCACACTGAACACATCTTGTTGTACTGTGTCTGAACCTCCTCCAGCAACACTGCCTGCTTCCCAGCAGGCACACAAGAAGACTCTGAGATGTGAATGAACTTCTACTAAGTAAAGTCATTCTACCAGGTGAAATAATTTGAGTTATCACTTAATATACTTCACGATTTTCTGTTCTGCCTACTTCCTCTTCATTCATACAACACACCTCATGTTCTTTTAATGCAACTAAAAGTAGAAAGCATCATAAAAAAATTGTCCAGCCACTAAACCGGGTTTAGGATTAATCCTAGAAATATTTTTTTTCAATTGCTTTATTGACCATTAGACTTAATTCTCAATATACTATTCTGTTTATATTTTAACCTGTGTAAGGAAATAAAACCAGCAATTTAAATATCAAGAATGTTAATGGATGTCTATAGCTGTACTTACAGAAAAAACAGCAGCCACAGTTTCAACAGCACCAGTACTTAGAGTAACATATGGAATTGTTTCATGATTGATCCCAGCTTCACTAAAGATGTTGTTTGTGTAGTACCAGATCTGTGTCAGACAGAAGAAAATGAGTTATTAATCATTATGGCTTGGATGACAATATATTGGTATTCAGTTCAAACATCTGACCTGCTAGAGACCAGACATGTTAAAACACTGAGCACTCCCAAAGGGCCAAGTGCTAAGATAATAAATGAAGGGAAGGTGCAAATTTCAAGTGGATTAGTCACAACACTGCTGTACTTCTGCTTGCAGATCCAGGCAGAATTACAAGCAGCTTTAACTCAATTCAGCTTAATTCACTTTAGGAGTAAATCAAAGAAGCTCACTTTAAGCTTGGACAAGAGTATGTGAATAGATTTTGTGTGGCTGAGCCACACTGCTTATAAAGCTGGTTTGGGTGGCTTTATGGAATACTTCAATGGCATATATCAACAGAGAACAGGAAAGTGATGCTGAGAGGCATTGCAGAAACTGCTCCTTTTTGGACAGAAGGCAAGAGATTTATCTTGCTTTAACCTCACTGCAGCATGGACTTTTGCAGTCAAGCCATCACCCTAAGCTCTATTACTGGCAGAAAGAAAAGATACTTTTACAGTGAGAGTTGCTTGGTGAAAAGTAAAAAGCCATTTTTCAGATTCAATGAATCATAGGCTAGAATGAGCTGTCACTAGTGGACAGAAACACAGGGAGCATAGGGTTACTAGCTTAGAAGTCATTTATGTGTGATCAGTAAAACCATATCCAGTGGTGACAATATACAGTCTGAGAATACTTAGTGGTAAGGCTCCAAAATAACAAGTCTAGGAAGTATTAGAGCCTCATTCACATACATCACAAGTCAAGTCTGAAAACCATGTATTAATGTGGACTCAAGGAGACAGCAAAGAACTTGCAAGGACTTTGGCATGCAACAAGGAGACAATGCACTGGAGAGAGAAAAGATCATTGATTTACTAGAGAAGATAAAACCCAATTGAAACAATGGATTATCAGAAGAAAATTAAGTTCTAAACCACAGCTGATTACCTGTGACAACAAAACTGAAAGCCAGAGATAATGATGACGCTAAACATAAAAGTAGCAGTGATATTTTTTCCCATGTGTTGTCAATGTGACAAGCCCTAACAGGGCAAGCACTGCTAAAGAAAAGGCTTGTGTGATGAATGGAAGTGTTTTGATCGCATGAGGGAAACCCTGCTGCCTATCAGCATATTATGTACATGCTACATCTGTTTATCAAGCTACTAACTCAAGAGCTTTGTAAGAAAGAGCAATTGAAAATTCCCAACTAGCCTTTTGGCAAAGCTGTTTGTCCCAGACAAAACAACTCATCTTACAAGAAACAGAAGTAAAATAAAATACCATGGATTAAAAAGTCACCTATACCACCTTGCAGATAAAGAGAAGCTGTCTGAAGATTTTTATGCCTACTGCTGGCATGAGTTCTCACCAGAACAGATGCAGTGATAATGAGTGATAGCAGCAAACTTCTCCATATGAAGTAACCTGCCTTCATGCAGCTTGCACTGGTGGTAACTGTGTATTTCATTGGCCTTCAGCACAGACTGAAGCAAAACCAAGGATCAGCTCCCAATTCCCTCTGAAGTGTTCATACCCAGATACATTTTTTGGGACTCGGTACTCTGACAATCTAGTCATCTCCCATAGACTGACACAGTATATAAAGAAAGCAAATTAGCACAAGACCATGATGACAGCAGTTTTTTTTCTCCTTACTACAAGTTACAGATTGAAAAAAAAATGCAATGGAAGTTAAAAACCATGTAATTTAGGCATCACATTCTTGGTATTGGTTTTGCTAAACAGGTAGATCTTGTAAAAATGATGGTGATATTGCAGGAACACAGACCTTGAAAGAGAAGAAAGAGGCCAAAGAGACACTTAAGCAGACAACACCTGAACGCAATTTGCCAAAATGTAACAACTAGAACATAAGATCATTTGCAAGTGGTTTTACAGAAGAGTATGGCTGACCATTGGTGGTAAGGGTGGTAGTAACACAGCTAGATTAAAAAACTGTCAGAGCAAAGACAGGGTGAGGTTCACTAACTTCTTAGTTGCTGTAACAGTACAAAAATAAATCAGAGTAAAAATTAACAAGATACACACAATTCAAAACAATGAATGTTTTTCAGCCTGTACATCATTAAGCAGGGAAATACATTGCTCCAGGATACTACTGAGACAAGTGTACTAGACTAATGATGACTACTCTGCTTTCATTTAAGTTATTTTTCTAACATGTTTTTTGGTAGCATTAGCTAACAAAATTAGATAATAATTGCATCAGAAGTTTTGGAATGAAAGAGCTGTGAAAATGGGGTAGAAGGTCCAAAAACCCAGAAACAACTGCTGTCAAGACCAAATCAACACAGGGACATCTGACATCTTTCATCCGTGATGAGTTGGTGTTGCTTCACAGGCTGAAGCAAACTTCGCCACTCTAGTCAGTAAAATAGCTGCCATAAGGAAAAGCTCTATCTCTGCAGTCCAAACTCTGGGAGTTTGGTGGTAACATTTTAGCATTCCTGTCTGTAGATTACAGTTAGCTGCATGAAAATTGCTTTCTTTGCTTATCACAAGCTTTTATTCCTATAAGCTCTTAGCTTAAAGTGACATGTGGTGTGTTATCACTGGTATTCCCAAACTCTCACACCATTGATCCCTGTAGCATTGACTCAATTTTCCAGTCCTTTTATTTCTCATCCATATCCCCATATACATTTCTTCCTAAGAAATTCAACTTTTCAACAGGAAAAGAAAGCATAAAAAAAACCACCCAACCCCCACCCCCCCCCCCCCCACAAACCACAAACACCAAACAAAAACACCCCTCCCCAAAACACACACCCAACCCCCCACCCC